>JBAIAA010000134.1:0-67094 GCA_037893245.1 Crossaster papposus | reverse complement strand
TTTCTTGCACACCGACATCACTGGGGTTTCTCAAACAACAATCAGATTATTGTCTTGGTCTTTATCTTTCCATTTCTTTTCAATTTTTAGTAGGTTAGCCAATTACATTTTTTAATATTCACACCGAAAGAAACACACCTCCCGAAAAGTGATACTTCCCGAGCCTGCAAGCAGCCATTTTACAAATGGCATCCCTCCACGTTCTAGGGCAATTAGGACCCATTTTTCAACCGTAATTTTGTCAAGTCTGCCCTCGGATTGAAGCTCAAAAACCAGGGAGTTGATCCTATGCTATATTTACACAATCCCACCATTTCTTTCACCAAACGGCATCCGTTTTCAAAAGAAATTGTGGGGGCACTTTTAATGCAAATGAGCTAGCGTAGAAATGTTCCTTACAATTAGGGTGGTGCACCCTATAGGGTGCACCTGCCTAATTCAAGTCCCATTGAAAAGAGTGTAAAATCAACAATGTTCACGACCAAGTTTCTTGCACACCGACATCACTGGGGTTTCTCAAACAACAATCAGATTATTGTCTTGGTCTTTATCTTTCCATTTCTTTTCAATTTTTAGTAGGTTAGCCAATTACATTTTTTAATATTCACACCGAAAGAAACACACCTCCCGAAAAGTGATACTTCCCGAGCCTGCAAGCAGCCATTTTACAAATGGCATCCCTCCACGTTCTAGGGCAATGAGGACCCATTTTTCAACCGTAATTTTGTCAAGTCTGCCCTCGGATTGAAGCTCAAAAACCAGGGAGTTGATCCAATGCTATATTTACACAATCCCACCATTTCTTTCACCAAACGGCATCCGTTTTCAAAAGAAATTGTGGGGGCACTTTTAATGCAAATGAGCTAGCGTAGAAATGTTCCTTACAATTAGGGTGGTGCACCCTATAGGGTGCACCTGCCTAATTCAAGTCCCATTGAAAAGAGTGTAAAATCAACAATGTTCACGACCAAGTTTCTTGCACACCGACATCACTGGGGTTTCTCAAACAACAATCAGATTATTGTCTTGGTCTTTATCTTTCCATTTCTTTTCAATTTTTAGTAGGTTAGCCAATTACATTTTTTAATATTCACACCGAAAGAAACACACCTCCCGAAAAGTGATACTTCCCGAGCCTGCAAGCAGCCATTTTACAAATGGCATCCCTCCACGTTCTAGGGCAATTAGGACCCATTTTTCAACCGTAATTTTGTCAAGTCTGCCCTCGGATTGAAGCTCAAAAACCAGGGAGTTGATCCAATGCTATATTTACACAATCCCACCATTTCTTTCACCAAACGGCATCCGTTTTCAAAAGAAATTGTGGGGGCACTTTTAATGCAAATGAGCTAGCGTAGAAATGTTCCTTACAATTAGGGTGGTGCACCCTATAGGGTGCACCTGCCTAATTCAAGTCCCATTGAAAAGAGTGTAAAATCAACAATGTTCACGACCAAGTTTCTTGCACACCGACATCACTGGGGTTTCTCAAACAACAATCAGATTATTGTCTTGGTCTTTATCTTTCCATTTCTTTTCAATTTTTAGTAGGTTAGCCAATTACATTTTTTAATATTCACACCGAAAGAAACACACCTCCCGAAAAGTGATACTTCCCGAGCCTGCAAGCAGCCATTTTACAAATGGCATCCCTCCACGTTCTAGGGCAATTAGGACCCATTTTTCAACCGTAATTTTGTCAAGTCTGCCCTCGGATTGAAGCTCAAAAACCAGGGAGTTGATCCAATGCTATATTTACACAATCCCACCATTTCTTTCACCAAACGGCATCCGTTTTCAAAAGAAATTGTGGGGGCACTTTTAATGCAAATGAGCTAGCGTAGAAATGTTCCTTACAATTAGGGTGGTGCACCCTATAGGGTGCACCTGCCTAATTCAAGTCCCATTGAAAAGAGTGTAAAATCAACAATGTTCACGACCAAGTTTCTTGCACACCGACATCACTGGGGTTTCTCAAACAACAATCAGATTATTGTCTTGGTCTTTATCTTTCCATTTCTTTTCAATTTTTAGTAGGTTAGCCAATTACATTTTTTTATATTCACACCGAAAGAAACACACCTCCCGAAAAGTGATACTTCCCGAGCCTGCAAGCAGCCATTTTACAAATGGCATCCCTCCACGTTCTAGGGCAATTAGGACCCATTTTTCAACCGTAATTTTGTCAAGTCTGCCCTCGGATTGAAGCTCAAAAACCAGGGAGTTGATCCTATGCTATATTTACACAATCCCACCATTTCTTTCACCAAACGGCATCCGTTTTCAAAAGAAATTGTGGGGGCACTTTTAATGCAAATGAGCTAGCGTAGAAATGTTCCTTACAATTAGGGTGGTGCACCCTATAGGGTGCACCTGCCTAATTCAAGTCCCATTGAAAAGAGTGTAAAATCAACAATGTTCACGACCAAGTTTCTTGCACACCGACATCACTGGGGTTTCTCAAACAACAATCAGATTATTGTCTTGGTCTTTATCTTTCCATTTCTTTTCAATTTTTAGTAGGTTAGCCAATTACATTTTTTAATATTCACACCGAAAGAAACACACCTCCCGAAAAGTGATACTTCCCGAGCCTGCAAGCAGCCATTTTACAAATGGCATCCCTCCACGTTCTAGGGCAATTAGGACCCATTTTTCAACCGTAATTTTGTCAAGTCTGCCCTCGGATTGAAGCTCAAAAACCAGGGAGTTGATCCTATGCTATATTTACACAATCCCACCATTTCTTTCACCAAACGGCATCCGTTTTCAAAAGAAATTGTGGGGGCACTTTTAATGCAAATGAGCTAGCGTAGAAATGTTCCTTACAATTAGGGTGGTGCACCCTATAGGGTGCACCTGCCTAATTCAAGTCCCATTGAAAACAGTGTAAAATCAACAATGTTCACGACCAAGTTTCTTGCACACCGACATCACTGGGGTTTCTCAAACAACAATCAGATTATTGTCTTGGTCTTTATCTTTCCATTTCTTTTCAATTTTTAGTAGGTTAGCCAATTACATTTTTTAATATTCACACCGAAAGAAACACACCTCCCGAAAAGTGATACTTCCCGAGCCTGCAAGCAGCCATTTTACAAATGGCATCCCTCCACGTTCTAGGGCAATGAGGACCCATTTTTCAACCGTAATTTTGTCAAGTCTGCCCTCGGATTGAAGCTCAAAAACCAGGGAGTTGATCCAATGCTATATTTACACAATCCCACCATTTCTTTCACCAAACGGCATCCGTTTTCAAAAGAAATTGTGGGGGCACTTTTAATGCAAATGAGCTAGCGTAGAAATGTTCCTTACAATTAGGGTGGTGCACCCTATAGGGTGCACCTGCCTAATTCAAGTCCCATTGAAAAGAGTGTAAAATCAACAATGTTCACGACCAAGTTTCTTGCACACCGACATCACTGGGGTTTCTCAAACAACAATCAGATTATTGTCTTGGTCTTTATCTTTCCATTTCTTTTCAATTTTTAGTAGGTTAGCCAATTACATTTTTTAATATTCACACCGAAAGAAACACACCTCCCGAAAAGTGATACTTCCCGAGCCTGCAAGCAGCCATTTTACAAATGGCATCCCTCCACGTTCTAGGGCAATTAGGACCCATTTTTCAACCGTAATTTTGTCAAGTCTGCCCTCGGATTGAAGCTCAAAAACCAGGGAGTTGATCCTATGCTATATTTACACAATCCCACCATTTCTTTCACCAAACGGCATCCGTTTTCAAAAGAAATTGTGGGGGCACTTTTAATGCAAATGAGCTAGCGTAGAAATGTTCCTTACAATTAGGGTGGTGCACCCTATAGGGTGCACCTGCCTAATTCAAGTCCCATTGAAAAGAGTGTAAAATCAACAATGTTCACGACCAAGTTTCTTGCACACCGACATCACTGGGGTTTCTCAAACAACAATCAGATTATTGTCTTGGTCTTTATCTTTCCATTTCTTTTCAATTTTTAGTAGGTTAGCCAATTACATTTTTTAATATTCACACCGAAAGAAACACACCTCCCGAAAAGTGATACTTCCCGAGCCTGCAAGCAGCCATTTTACAAATGGCATCCCTCCACGTTCTAGGGCAATGAGGACCCATTTTTCAACCGTAATTTTGTCAAGTCTGCCCTCGGATTGAAGCTCAAAAACCAGGGAGTTGATCCAATGCTATATTTACACAATCCCACCATTTCTTTCACCAAACGGCATCCGTTTTCAAAAGAAATTGTGGGGGCACTTTTAATGCAAATGAGCTAGCGTAGAAATGTTCCTTACAATTAGGGTGGTGCACCCTATAGGGTGCACCTGCCTAATTCAAGTCCCATTGAAAACAGTGTAAAATCAACAATGTTCACGACCAAGTTTCTTGCACACCGACATCACTGGGGTTTCTCAAACAACAATCAGATTATTGTCTTGGTCTTTATCTTTCCATTTCTTTTCAATTTTTAGTAGGTTAGCCAATTACATTTTTTAATATTCACACCGAAAGAAACACACCTCCCGAAAAGTGATACTTCCCGAGCCTGCAAGCAGCCATTTTACAAATGGCATCCCTCCACGTTCTAGGGCAATTAGGACCCATTTTTCAACCGTAATTTTGTCAAGTCTGCCCTCGGATTGAAGCTCAAAAACCAGGGAGTTGATCCTATGCTATATTTACACAATCCCACCATTTCTTTCACCAAACGGCATCCGTTTTCAAAAGAAATTGTGGGGGCACTTTTAATGCAAATGAGCTAGCGTAGAAATGTTCCTTACAATTAGGGTGGTGCACCCTATAGGGTGCACCTGCCTAATTCAAGTCCCATTGAAAAGAGTGTAAAATCAACAATGTTCACGACCAAGTTTCTTGCACACCGACATCACTGGGGTTTCTCAAACAACAATCAGATTATTGTCTTGGTCTTTATCTTTCCATTTCTTTTCAATTTTTAGTAGGTTAGCCAATTACATTTTTTAATATTCACACCGAAAGAAACACACCTCCCGAAAAGTGATACTTCCCGAGCCTGCAAGCAGCCATTTTACAAATGGCATCCCTCCACGTTCTAGGGCAATGAGGACCCATTTTTCAACCGTAATTTTGTCAAGTCTGCCCTCGGATTGAAGCTCAAAAACCAGGGAGTTGATCCAATGCTATATTTACACAATCCCACCATTTCTTTCACCAAACGGCATCCGTTTTCAAAAGAAATTGTGGGGGCACTTTTAATGCAAATGAGCTAGCGTAGAAATGTTCCTTACAATTAGGGTGGTGCACCCTATAGGGTGCACCTGCCTAATTCAAGTCCCATTGAAAAGAGTGTAAAATCAACAATGTTCACGACCAAGTTTCTTGCACACCGACATCACTGGGGTTTCTCAAACAACAATCAGATTATTGTCTTGGTCTTTATCTTTCCATTTCTTTTCAATTTTTAGTAGGTTAGCCAATTACATTTTTTAATATTCACACCGAAAGAAACACACCTCCCGAAAAGTGATACTTCCCGAGCCTGCAAGCAGCCATTTTACAAATGGCATCCCTCCACGTTCTAGGGCAATTAGGACCCATTTTTCAACCGTAATTTTGTCAAGTCTGCCCTCGGATTGAAGCTCAAAAACCAGGGAGTTGATCCTATGCTATATTTACACAATCCCACCATTTCTTTCACCAAACGGCATCCGTTTTCAAAAGAAATTGTGGGGGCACTTTTAATGCAAATGAGCTAGCGTAGAAATGTTCCTTACAATTAGGGTGGTGCACCCTATAGGGTGCACCTGCCTAATTCAAGTCCCATTGAAAAGAGTGTAAAATCAACAATGTTCACGACCAAGTTTCTTGCACACCGACATCACTGGGGTTTCTCAAACAACAATCAGATTATTGTCTTGGTCTTTATCTTTCCATTTCTTTTCAATTTTTAGTAGGTTAGCCAATTACATTTTTTAATATTCACACCGAAAGAAACACACCTCCCGAAAAGTGATACTTCCCGAGCCTGCAAGCAGCCATTTTACAAATGGCATCCCTCCACGTTCTAGGGCAATTAGGACCCATTTTTCAACCGTAATTTTGTCAAGTCTGCCCTCGGATTGAAGCTCAAAAACCAGGGAGTTGATCCTATGCTATATTTACACAATCCCACCATTTCTTTCACCAAACGGCATCCGTTTTCAAAAGAAATTGTGGGGGCACTTTTAATGCAAATGAGCTAGCGTAGAAATGTTCCTTACAATTAGGGTGGTGCACCCTATAGGGTGCACCTGCCTAATTCAAGTCCCATTGAAAACAGTGTAAAATCAACAATGTTCACGACCAAGTTTCTTGCACACCGACATCACTGGGGTTTCTCAAACAACAATCAGATTATTGTCTTGGTCTTTATCTTTCCATTTCTTTTCAATTTTTAGTAGGTTAGCCAATTACATTTTTTAATATTCACACCGAAAGAAACACACCTCCCGAAAAGTGATACTTCCCGAGCCTGCAAGCAGCCATTTTACAAATGGCATCCCTCCACGTTCTAGGGCAATGAGGACCCATTTTTCAACCGTAATTTTGTCAAGTCTGCCCTCGGATTGAAGCTCAAAAACCAGGGAGTTGATCCAATGCTATATTTACACAATCCCACCATTTCTTTCACCAAACGGCATCCGTTTTCAAAAGAAATTGTGGGGGCACTTTTAATGCAAATGAGCTAGCGTAGAAATGTTCCTTACAATTAGGGTGGTGCACCCTATAGGGTGCACCTGCCTAATTCAAGTCCCATTGAAAAGAGTGTAAAATCAACAATGTTCACGACCAAGTTTCTTGCACACCGACATCACTGGGGTTTCTCAAACAACAATCAGATTATTGTCTTGGTCTTTATCTTTCCATTTCTTTTCAATTTTTAGTAGGTTAGCCAATTACATTTTTTAATATTCACACCGAAAGAAACACACCTCCCGAAAAGTGATACTTCCCGAGCCTGCAAGCAGCCATTTTACAAATGGCATCCCTCCACGTTCTAGGGCAATGAGGACCCATTTTTCAACCGTAATTTTGTCAAGTCTGCCCTCGGATTGAAGCTCAAAAACCAGGGAGTTGATCCAATGCTATATTTACACAATCCCACCATTTCTTTCACCAAACGGCATCCGTTTTCAAAAGAAATTGTGGGGGCACTTTTAATGCAAATGAGCTAGCGTAGAAATGTTCCTTACAATTAGGGTGGTGCACCCTATAGGGTGCACCTGCCTAATTCAAGTCCCATTGAAAACAGTGTAAAATCAACAATGTTCACGACCAAGTTTCTTGCACACCGACATCACTGGGGTTTCTCAAACAACAATCAGATTATTGTCTTGGTCTTTATCTTTCCATTTCTTTTCAATTTTTAGTAGGTTAGCCAATTACATTTTTTAATATTCACACCGAAAGAAACACACCTCCCGAAAAGTGATACTTCCCGAGCCTGCAAGCAGCCATTTTACAAATGGCATCCCTCCACGTTCTAGGGCAATTAGGACCCATTTTTCAACCGTAATTTTGTCAAGTCTGCCCTCGGATTGAAGCTCAAAAACCAGGGAGTTGATCCTATGCTATATTTACACAATCCCACCATTTCTTTCACCAAACGGCATCCGTTTTCAAAAGAAATTGTGGGGGCACTTTTAATGCAAATGAGCTAGCGTAGAAATGTTCCTTACAATTAGGGTGGTGCACCCTATAGGGTGCACCTGCCTAATTCAAGTCCCATTGAAAAGAGTGTAAAATCAACAATGTTCACGACCAAGTTTCTTGCACACCGACATCACTGGGGTTTCTCAAACAACAATCAGATTATTGTCTTGGTCTTTATCTTTCCATTTCTTTTCAATTTTTAGTAGGTTAGCCAATTACATTTTTTAATATTCACACCGAAAGAAACACACCTCCCGAAAAGTGATACTTCCCGAGCCTGCAAGCAGCCATTTTACAAATGGCATCCCTCCACGTTCTAGGGCAATGAGGACCCATTTTTCAACCGTAATTTTGTCAAGTCTGCCCTCGGATTGAAGCTCAAAAACCAGGGAGTTGATCCAATGCTATATTTACACAATCCCACCATTTCTTTCACCAAACGGCATCCGTTTTCAAAAGAAATTGTGGGGGCACTTTTAATGCAAATGAGCTAGCGTAGAAATGTTCCTTACAATTAGGGTGGTGCACCCTATAGGGTGCACCTGCCTAATTCAAGTCCCATTGAAAAGAGTGTAAAATCAACAATGTTCACGACCAAGTTTCTTGCACACCGACATCACTGGGGTTTCTCAAACAACAATCAGATTATTGTCTTGGTCTTTATCTTTCCATTTCTTTTCAATTTTTAGTAGGTTAGCCAATTACATTTTTTAATATTCACACCGAAAGAAACACACCTCCCGAAAAGTGATACTTCCCGAGCCTGCAAGCAGCCATTTTACAAATGGCATCCCTCCACGTTCTAGGGCAATTAGGACCCATTTTTCAACCGTAATTTTGTCAAGTCTGCCCTCGGATTGAAGCTCAAAAACCAGGGAGTTGATCCAATGCTATATTTACACAATCCCACCATTTCTTTCACCAAACGGCATCCGTTTTCAAAAGAAATTGTGGGGGCACTTTTAATGCAAATGAGCTAGCGTAGAAATGTTCCTTACAATTAGGGTGGTGCACCCTATAGGGTGCACCTGCCTAATTCAAGTCCCATTGAAAAGAGTGTAAAATCAACAATGTTCACGACCAAGTTTCTTGCACACCGACATCACTGGGGTTTCTCAAACAACAATCAGATTATTGTCTTGGTCTTTATCTTTCCATTTCTTTTCAATTTTTAGTAGGTTAGCCAATTACATTTTTTAATATTCACACCGAAAGAAACACACCTCCCGAAAAGTGATACTTCCCGAGCCTGCAAGCAGCCATTTTACAAATGGCATCCCTCCACGTTCTAGGGCAATTAGGACCCATTTTTCAACCGTAATTTTGTCAAGTCTGCCCTCGGATTGAAGCTCAAAAACCAGGGAGTTGATCCTATGCTATATTTACACAATCCCACCATTTCTTTCACCAAACGGCATCCGTTTTCAAAAGAAATTGTGGGGGCACTTTTAATGCAAATGAGCTAGCGTAGAAATGTTCCTTACAATTAGGGTGGTGCACCCTATAGGGTGCACCTGCCTAATTCAAGTCCCATTGAAAAGAGTGTAAAATCAACAATGTTCACGACCAAGTTTCTTGCACACCGACATCACTGGGGTTTCTCAAACAACAATCAGATTATTGTCTTGGTCTTTATCTTTCCATTTCTTTTCAATTTTTAGTAGGTTAGCCAATTACATTTTTTAATATTCACACCGAAAGAAACACACCTCCCGAAAAGTGATACTTCCCGAGCCTGCAAGCAGCCATTTTACAAATGGCATCCCTCCACGTTCTAGGGCAATTAGGACCCATTTTTCAACCGTAATTTTGTCAAGTCTGCCCTCGGATTGAAGCTCAAAAACCAGGGAGTTGATCCTATGCTATATTTACACAATCCCACCATTTCTTTCACCAAACGGCATCCGTTTTCAAAAGAAATTGTGGGGGCACTTTTAATGCAAATGAGCTAGCGTAGAAATGTTCCTTACAATTAGGGTGGTGCACCCTATAGGGTGCACCTGCCTAATTCAAGTCCCATTGAAAAGAGTGTAAAATCAACAATGTTCACGACCAAGTTTCTTGCACACCGACATCACTGGGGTTTCTCAAACAACAATCAGATTATTGTCTTGGTCTTTATCTTTCCATTTCTTTTCAATTTTTAGTAGGTTAGCCAATTACATTTTTTAATATTCACACCGAAAGAAACACACCTCCCGAAAAGTGATACTTCCCGAGCCTGCAAGCAGCCATTTTACAAATGGCATCCCTCCACGTTCTAGGGCAATGAGGACCCATTTTTCAACCGTAATTTTGTCAAGTCTGCCCTCGGATTGAAGCTCAAAAACCAGGGAGTTGATCCAATGCTATATTTACACAATCCCACCATTTCTTTCACCAAACGGCATCCGTTTTCAAAAGAAATTGTGGGGGCACTTTTAATGCAAATGAGCTAGCGTAGAAATGTTCCTTACAATTAGGGTGGTGCACCCTATAGGGTGCACCTGCCTAATTCAAGTCCCATTGAAAAGAGTGTAAAATCAACAATGTTCACGACCAAGTTTCTTGCACACCGACATCACTGGGGTTTCTCAAACAACAATCAGATTATTGTCTTGGTCTTTATCTTTCCATTTCTTTTCAATTTTTAGTAGGTTAGCCAATTACATTTTTTAATATTCACACCGAAAGAAACACACCTCCCGAAAAGTGATACTTCCCGAGCCTGCAAGCAGCCATTTTACAAATGGCATCCCTCCACGTTCTAGGGCAATTAGGACCCATTTTTCAACCGTAATTTTGTCAAGTCTGCCCTCGGATTGAAGCTCAAAAACCAGGGAGTTGATCCTATGCTATATTTACACAATCCCACCATTTCTTTCACCAAACGGCATCCGTTTTCAAAAGAAATTGTGGGGGCACTTTTAATGCAAATGAGCTAGCGTAGAAATGTTCCTTACAATTAGGGTGGTGCACCCTATAGGGTGCACCTGCCTAATTCAAGTCCCATTGAAAAGAGTGTAAAATCAACAATGTTCACGACCAAGTTTCTTGCACACCGACATCACTGGGGTTTCTCAAACAACAATCAGATTATTGTCTTGGTCTTTATCTTTCCATTTCTTTTCAATTTTTAGTAGGTTAGCCAATTACATTTTTTAATATTCACACCGAAAGAAACACACCTCCCGAAAAGTGATACTTCCCGAGCCTGCAAGCAGCCATTTTACAAATGGCATCCCTCCACGTTCTAGGGCAATGAGGACCCATTTTTCAACCGTAATTTTGTCAAGTCTGCCCTCGGATTGAAGCTCAAAAACCAGGGAGTTGATCCAATGCTATATTTACACAATCCCACCATTTCTTTCACCAAACGGCATCCGTTTTCAAAAGAAATTGTGGGGGCACTTTTAATGCAAATGAGCTAGCGTAGAAATGTTCCTTACAATTAGGGTGGTGCACCCTATAGGGTGCACCTGCCTAATTCAAGTCCCATTGAAAAGAGTGTAAAATCAACAATGTTCACGACCAAGTTTCTTGCACACCGACATCACTGGGGTTTCTCAAACAACAATCAGATTATTGTCTTGGTCTTTATCTTTCCATTTCTTTTCAATTTTTAGTAGGTTAGCCAATTACATTTTTTAATATTCACACCGAAAGAAACACACCTCCCGAAAAGTGATACTTCCCGAGCCTGCAAGCAGCCATTTTACAAATGGCATCCCTCCACGTTCTAGGGCAATTAGGACCCATTTTTCAACCGTAATTTTGTCAAGTCTGCCCTCGGATTGAAGCTCAAAAACCAGGGAGTTGATCCTATGCTATATTTACACAATCCCACCATTTCTTTCACCAAACGGCATCCGTTTTCAAAAGAAATTGTGGGGGCACTTTTAATGCAAATGAGCTAGCGTAGAAATGTTCCTTACAATTAGGGTGGTGCACCCTATAGGGTGCACCTGCCTAATTCAAGTCCCATTGAAAAGAGTGTAAAATCAACAATGTTCACGACCAAGTTTCTTGCACACCGACATCACTGGGGTTTCTCAAACAACAATCAGATTATTGTCTTGGTCTTTATCTTTCCATTTCTTTTCAATTTTTAGTAGGTTAGCCAATTACATTTTTTAATATTCACACCGAAAGAAACACACCTCCCGAAAAGTGATACTTCCCGAGCCTGCAAGCAGCCATTTTACAAATGGCATCCCTCCACGTTCTAGGGCAATTAGGACCCATTTTTCAACCGTAATTTTGTCAAGTCTGCCCTCGGATTGAAGCTCAAAAACCAGGGAGTTGATCCTATGCTATATTTACACAATCCCACCATTTCTTTCACCAAACGGCATCCGTTTTCAAAAGAAATTGTGGGGGCACTTTTAATGCAAATGAGCTAGCGTAGAAATGTTCCTTACAATTAGGGTGGTGCACCCTATAGGGTGCACCTGCCTAATTCAAGTCCCATTGAAAACAGTGTAAAATCAACAATGTTCACGACCAAGTTTCTTGCACACCGACATCACTGGGGTTTCTCAAACAACAATCAGATTATTGTCTTGGTCTTTATCTTTCCATTTCTTTTCAATTTTTAGTAGGTTAGCCAATTACATTTTTTAATATTCACACCGAAAGAAACACACCTCCCGAAAAGTGATACTTCCCGAGCCTGCAAGCAGCCATTTTACAAATGGCATCCCTCCACGTTCTAGGGCAATGAGGACCCATTTTTCAACCGTAATTTTGTCAAGTCTGCCCTCGGATTGAAGCTCAAAAACCAGGGAGTTGATCCAATGCTATATTTACACAATCCCACCATTTCTTTCACCAAACGGCATCCGTTTTCAAAAGAAATTGTGGGGGCACTTTTAATGCAAATGAGCTAGCGTAGAAATGTTCCTTACAATTAGGGTGGTGCACCCTATAGGGTGCACCTGCCTAATTCAAGTCCCATTGAAAAGAGTGTAAAATCAACAATGTTCACGACCAAGTTTCTTGCACACCGACATCACTGGGGTTTCTCAAACAACAATCAGATTATTGTCTTGGTCTTTATCTTTCCATTTCTTTTCAATTTTTAGTAGGTTAGCCAATTACATTTTTTAATATTCACACCGAAAGAAACACACCTCCCGAAAAGTGATACTTCCCGAGCCTGCAAGCAGCCATTTTACAAATGGCATCCCTCCACGTTCTAGGGCAATTAGGACCCATTTTTCAACCGTAATTTTGTCAAGTCTGCCCTCGGATTGAAGCTCAAAAACCAGGGAGTTGATCCTATGCTATATTTACACAATCCCACCATTTCTTTCACCAAACGGCATCCGTTTTCAAAAGAAATTGTGGGGGCACTTTTAATGCAAATGAGCTAGCGTAGAAATGTTCCTTACAATTAGGGTGGTGCACCCTATAGGGTGCACCTGCCTAATTCAAGTCCCATTGAAAAGAGTGTAAAATCAACAATGTTCACGACCAAGTTTCTTGCACACCGACATCACTGGGGTTTCTCAAACAACAATCAGATTATTGTCTTGGTCTTTATCTTTCCATTTCTTTTCAATTTTTAGTAGGTTAGCCAATTACATTTTTTAATATTCACACCGAAAGAAACACACCTCCCGAAAAGTGATACTTCCCGAGCCTGCAAGCAGCCATTTTACAAATGGCATCCCTCCACGTTCTAGGGCAATGAGGACCCATTTTTCAACCGTAATTTTGTCAAGTCTGCCCTCGGATTGAAGCTCAAAAACCAGGGAGTTGATCCAATGCTATATTTACACAATCCCACCATTTCTTTCACCAAACGGCATCCGTTTTCAAAAGAAATTGTGGGGGCACTTTTAATGCAAATGAGCTAGCGTAGAAATGTTCCTTACAATTAGGGTGGTGCACCCTATAGGGTGCACCTGCCTAATTCAAGTCCCATTGAAAACAGTGTAAAATCAACAATGTTCACGACCAAGTTTCTTGCACACCGACATCACTGGGGTTTCTCAAACAACAATCAGATTATTGTCTTGGTCTTTATCTTTCCATTTCTTTTCAATTTTTAGTAGGTTAGCCAATTACATTTTTTAATATTCACACCGAAAGAAACACACCTCCCGAAAAGTGATACTTCCCGAGCCTGCAAGCAGCCATTTTACAAATGGCATCCCTCCACGTTCTAGGGCAATTAGGACCCATTTTTCAACCGTAATTTTGTCAAGTCTGCCCTCGGATTGAAGCTCAAAAACCAGGGAGTTGATCCTATGCTATATTTACACAATCCCACCATTTCTTTCACCAAACGGCATCCGTTTTCAAAAGAAATTGTGGGGGCACTTTTAATGCAAATGAGCTAGCGTAGAAATGTTCCTTACAATTAGGGTGGTGCACCCTATAGGGTGCACCTGCCTAATTCAAGTCCCATTGAAAAGAGTGTAAAATCAACAATGTTCACGACCAAGTTTCTTGCACACCGACATCACTGGGGTTTCTCAAACAACAATCAGATTATTGTCTTGGTCTTTATCTTTCCATTTCTTTTCAATTTTTAGTAGGTTAGCCAATTACATTTTTTAATATTCACACCGAAAGAAACACACCTCCCGAAAAGTGATACTTCCCGAGCCTGCAAGCAGCCATTTTACAAATGGCATCCCTCCACGTTCTAGGGCAATTAGGACCCATTTTTCAACCGTAATTTTGTCAAGTCTGCCCTCGGATTGAAGCTCAAAAACCAGGGAGTTGATCCTATGCTATATTTACACAATCCCACCATTTCTTTCACCAAACGGCATCCGTTTTCAAAAGAAATTGTGGGGGCACTTTTAATGCAAATGAGCTAGCGTAGAAATGTTCCTTACAATTAGGGTGGTGCACCCTATAGGGTGCACCTGCCTAATTCAAGTCCCATTGAAAAGAGTGTAAAATCAACAATGTTCACGACCAAGTTTCTTGCACACCGACATCACTGGGGTTTCTCAAACAACAATCAGATTATTGTCTTGGTCTTTATCTTTCCATTTCTTTTCAATTTTTAGTAGGTTAGCCAATTACATTTTTTAATATTCACACCGAAAGAAACACACCTCCCGAAAAGTGATACTTCCCGAGCCTGCAAGCAGCCATTTTACAAATGGCATCCCTCCACGTTCTAGGGCAATTAGGACCCATTTTTCAACCGTAATTGTGTCAAGTCTGCCCTCGGATTGAAGCTCAAAAACCAGGGAGTTGATCCAATGCTATATTTACACAATCCCACAATTTCTTTCACCAAACGGCATCCGTTTTCAAAAGAAATTGTGGGGGCACTTTTAATGCAAATGAGCTAGCGTAGAAATGTTCCTTACAATTAGGGTGGTGCACCCTATAGGGTGCACCTGCCTAATTCAAGTCCCATTGAAAACAGTGTAAAATCAACAATGTTCACGACCAAGTTTCTTGCACACCGACATCACTGGGGTTTCTCAAACAACAATCAGATTATTGTCTTGGTCTTTATCTTTCCATTTCTTTTCAATTTTTAGTAGGTTAGCCAATTACATTTTTTAATATTCACACCGAAAGAAACACACCTCCCGAAAAGTGATACTTCCCGAGCCTGCAAGCAGCCATTTTACAAATGGCATCCCTCCACGTTCTAGGGCAATTAGGACCCATTTTTCAACCGTAATTTTGTCAAGTCTGCCCTCGGATTGAAGCTCAAAAACCAGGGAGTTGATCCTATGCTATATTTACACAATCCCACCATTTCTTTCACCAAACGGCATCCGTTTTCAAAAGAAATGGTGGGGGCACTTTTAATGCAAATGAGCTAGCGTAGAAATGTTCCTTACAATTAGGGTGGTGCACCCTATAGGGTGCACCTGCCTAATTCAAGTCCCATTGAAAAGAGTGTAAAATCAACAATGTTCACGACCAAGTTTCTTGCACACCGACATCACTGGGGTTTCTCAAACAACAATCAGATTATTGTCTTGGTCTTTATCTTTCCATTTCTTTTCAATTTTTAGTAGGTTAGCCAATTACATTTTTTAATATTCACACCGAAAGAAACACACCTCCCGAAAAGTGATACTTCCCGAGCCTGCAAGCAGCCATTTTACAAATGGCATCCCTCCACGTTCTAGGGCAATGAGGACCCATTTTTCAACCGTAATTTTGTCAAGTCTGCCCTCGGATTGAAGCTCAAAAACCAGGGAGTTGATCCAATGCTATATTTACACAATCCCACCATTTCTTTCACCAAACGGCATCCGTTTTCAAAAGAAATTGTGGGGGCACTTTTAATGCAAATGAGCTAGCGTAGAAATGTTCCTTACAATTAGGGTGGTGCACCCTATAGGGTGCACCTGCCTAATTCAAGTCCCATTGAAAACAGTGTAAAATCAACAATGTTCACGACCAAGTTTCTTGCACACCGACATCACTGGGGTTTCTCAAACAACAATCAGATTATTGTCTTGGTCTTTATCTTTCCATTTCTTTTCAATTTTTAGTAGGTTAGCCAATTACATTTTTTAATATTCACACCGAAAGAAACACACCTCCCGAAAAGTGATACTTCCCGAGCCTGCAAGCAGCCATTTTACAAATGGCATCCCTCCACGTTCTAGGGCAATTAGGACCCATTTTTCAACCGTAATTTTGTCAAGTCTGCCCTCGGATTGAAGCTCAAAAACCAGGGAGTTGATCCTATGCTATATTTACACAATCCCACCATTTCTTTCACCAAACGGCATCCGTTTTCAAAAGAAATTGTGGGGGCACTTTTAATGCAAATGAGCTAGCGTAGAAATGTTCCTTACAATTAGGGTGGTGCACCCTATAGGGTGCACCTGCCTAATTCAAGTCCCATTGAAAAGAGTGTAAAATCAACAATGTTCACGACCAAGTTTCTTGCACACCGACATCACTGGGGTTTCTCAAACAACAATCAGATTATTGTCTTGGTCTTTATCTTTCCATTTCTTTTCAATTTTTAGTAGGTTAGCCAATTACATTTTTTAATATTCACACCGAAAGAAACACACCTCCCGAAAAGTGATACTTCCCGAGCCTGCAAGCAGCCATTTTACAAATGGCATCCCTCCACGTTCTAGGGCAATTAGGACCCATTTTTCAACCGTAATTTTGTCAAGTCTGCCCTCGGATTGAAGCTCAAAAACCAGGGAGTTGATCCTATGCTATATTTACACAATCCCACCATTTCTTTCACCAAACGGCATCCGTTTTCAAAAGAAATTGTGGGGGCACTTTTAATGCAAATGAGCTAGCGTAGAAATGTTCCTTACAATTAGGGTGGTGCACCCTATAGGGTGCACCTGCCTAATTCAAGTCCCATTGAAAAGAGTGTAAAATCAACAATGTTCACGACCAAGTTTCTTGCACACCGACATCACTGGGGTTTCTCAAACAACAATCAGATTATTGTCTTGGTCTTTATCTTTCCATTTCTTTTCAATTTTTAGTAGGTTAGCCAATTACATTTTTTAATATTCACACCGAAAGAAACACACCTCCCGAAAAGTGATACTTCCCGAGCCTGCAAGCAGCCATTTTACAAATGGCATCCCTCCACGTTCTAGGGCAATTAGGACCCATTTTTCAACCGTAATTGTGTCAAGTCTGCCCTCGGATTGAAGCTCAAAAACCAGGGAGTTGATCCAATGCTATATTTACACAATCCCACAATTTCTTTCACCAAACGGCATCCGTTTTCAAAAGAAATTGTGGGGGCACTTTTAATGCAAATGAGCTAGCGTAGAAATGTTCCTTACAATTAGGGTGGTGCACCCTATAGGGTGCACCTGCCTAATTCAAGTCCCATTGAAAACAGTGTAAAATCAACAATGTTCACGACCAAGTTTCTTGCACACCGACATCACTGGGGTTTCTCAAACAACAATCAGATTATTGTCTTGGTCTTTATCTTTCCATTTCTTTTCAATTTTTAGTAGGTTAGCCAATTACATTTTTTAATATTCACACCGAAAGAAACACACCTCCCGAAAAGTGATACTTCCCGAGCCTGCAAGCAGCCATTTTACAAATGGCATCCCTCCACGTTCTAGGGCAATTAGGACCCATTTTTCAACCGTAATTTTGTCAAGTCTGCCCTCGGATTGAAGCTCAAAAACCAGGGAGTTGATCCTATGCTATATTTACACAATCCCACCATTTCTTTCACCAAACGGCATCCGTTTTCAAAAGAAATGGTGGGGGCACTTTTAATGCAAATGAGCTAGCGTAGAAATGTTCCTTACAATTAGGGTGGTGCACCCTATAGGGTGCACCTGCCTAATTCAAGTCCCATTGAAAAGAGTGTAAAATCAACAATGTTCACGACCAAGTTTCTTGCACACCGACATCACTGGGGTTTCTCAAACAACAATCAGATTATTGTCTTGGTCTTTATCTTTCCATTTCTTTTCAATTTTTAGTAGGTTAGCCAATTACATTTTTTAATATTCACACCGAAAGAAACACACCTCCCGAAAAGTGATACTTCCCGAGCCTGCAAGCAGCCATTTTACAAATGGCATCCCTCCACGTTCTAGGGCAATTAGGACCCATTTTTCAACCGTAATTTTGTCAAGTCTGCCCTCGGATTGAAGCTCAAAAACCAGGGAGTTGATCCTATGCTATATTTACACAATCCCACCATTTCTTTCACCAAACGGCATCCGTTTTCAAAAGAAATGGTGGGGGCACTTTTAATGCAAATGAGCTAGCGTAGAAATGTTCCTTACAATTAGGGTGGTGCACCCTATAGGGTGCACCTGCCTAATTCAAGTCCCATTGAAAACAGTGTAAAATCAACAATGTTCACGACCAAGTTTCTTGCACACCGACATCACTGGGGTTTCTCAAACAACAATCAGATTATTGTCTTGATCTTTATCTTTCCATTTCTTTTCAATTTTTAGTAGGTTAGCCAATTACATTTTTTAATATTCACACCGAAAGAAACACACCTCACGAAAAGTGATACTTCCCGAGCCTGCAAGCAGCCATTTTACAAATGGCATCCCTCCACGTTCTAGGGCAATTAGGACCCATTTTTCAACCGTAATTTTGTCAAGTCTGCCCTCGGATTGAAGCTCAAAAACCAGGGAGTTGATCCTATGCTATATTTACACAATCCCACCATTTCTTTCACCAAACGGCATCCGTTTTCAAAAGAAATTGTGGGGGCACTTTTAATGCAAATGAGCTAGCGTAGAAATGTTCCTTACAATTAGGGTGGTGCACCCTATAGGGTGCACCTGCCTAATTCAAGTCCCATTGAAAACAGTGTAAAATCAACAATGTTCACGACCAAGTTTCTTGCACACCGACATCACTGGGGTTTCTCAAACAACAATCAGATTATTGTCTTGGTCTTTATCTTTCCATTTCTTTTCAATTTTTAGTAGGTTAGCCAATTACATTTTTTAATATTCACACCGAAAGAAACACACCTCCCGAAAAGTGATACTTCCCGAGCCTGCAAGCAGCCATTTTACAAATGGCATCCCTCCACGTTCTAGGGCAATTAGGACCCATTTTTCAACCGTAATTTTGTCAAGTCTGCCCTCGGATTGAAGCTCAAAAACCAGGGAGTTGATCCTATGCTATATTTACACAATCCCACCATTTCTTTCACCAAACGGCATCCGTTTTCAAAAGAAATTGTGGGGGCACTTTTAATGCAAATGAGCTAGCGTAGAAATGTTCCTTACAATTAGGGTGGTGCACCCTATAGGGTGCACCTGCCTAATTCAAGTCCCATTGAAAACAGTGTAAAATCAACAATGTTCACGACCAAGTTTCTTGCACACCGACATCACTGGGGTTTCTCAAACAACAATCAGATTATTGTCTTGGTCTTTATCTTTCCATTTCTTTTCAATTTTTAGTAGGTTAGCCAATTACATTTTTTAATATTCACACCGAAAGAAACACACCTCCCGAAAAGTGATACTTCCCGAGCCTGCAAGCAGCCATTTTACAAATGGCATCCCTCCACGTTCTAGGGCAATTAGGACCCATTTTTCAACCGTAATTTTGTGTCAAGTCTGCCCTCGGATTGAAGCTCAAAAACCAGGGAGTTGATCCAATGCTATATTTACACAATCCCACCATTTCTTTCACCAAACGGCATCCGTTTTCAAAAGAAATTGTGGGGGCACTTTTAATGCAAATGAGCTAGCGTAGAAATGTTCCTTACAATTAGGGTGGTGCACCCTATAGGGTGCACCTGCCTAATTCAAGTCCCATTGAAAACAGTGTAAAATCAACAATGTTCACGACCAAGTTTCTTGCACACCGACATCACTGGGGTTTCTCAAACAACAATCAGATTATTGTCTTGGTCTTTATCTTTCCATTTCTTTTCAATTTTTAGTAGGTTAGCCAATTACATTTTTTAATATTCACACCGAAAGAAACACACCTCCCGAAAAGTGATACTTCCCGAGCCTGCAAGCAGCCATTTTACAAATGGCATCCCTCCACGTTCTAGGGCAATTAGGACCCATTTTTCAACCGTAATTTTGTCAAGTCTGCCCTCAGATTGAAGCTCAAAAACCAGGGAGTTGATCCTATGCTATATTTACACAATCCCACCATTTCTTTCACCAAACGGCATCCGTTTTCAAAAGAAATTGTGGGGGCACTTTTAATGCAAATGAGCTAGCGTAGAAATGTTCCTTACAATTAGGGTGGTGCACCCTATAGGGTGCACCTGCCTAATTCAAGTCCCTTTGAAAACAGTGTAAAATCAACAATGTTCACGACCAAGTTTCTTGCACACCGACATCACTGGGGTTTCTCAAACAACAATCAGATTATTGTCATGGTCTTTATCTTTCCATTTCTTTTCAATTTTTAGTAGGTTAGCCAATTACATTTTTTAATATTCACACCGAAAGAAACACACCTCCCGAAAAGTGATACTTCCCGAGCCTGCAAGCAGCCATTTTACAAATGGCATCCCTCCACGTTCTAGGGCAATTAGGACCCATTTTTCAACCGTAATTTTGTCAAGTCTGCCCTCGGATTGAAGCTCAAAAACCAGGGAGTTGATCCAATGCTATATTTACACAATCCCACCATTTCTTTCACCAAACGGCATCCGTTTTCAAAAGAAATTGTGGGGGCACTTTTAATGCAAATGAGCTAGCGTAGAAATGTTCCTTACAATTAGGGTGGTGCACCCTATAGGGTGCACCTGCCTAATTCAAGTCCCATTGAAAACAGTGTAAAATCAACAATGTTCACGACCAAGTTTCTTGCACACCGACATCACTGGGGTTTCTCAAACAACAATCAGATTATTGTCTTGGTCTTTATCTTTCCATTTCTTTTCAATTTTTAGTAGGTTAGCCAATTACATTTTTTAATATTCACACCGAAAGAAACACACCTCCCGAAAAGTGATACTTCCCGAGCCTGCAAGCAGCCATTTTACAAATGGCATCCCTCCACGTTCTAGGGCAATTAGGACCCATTTTTCAACCGTAATTTTGTCAAGTCTGCCCTCAGATTGAAGCTCAAAAACCAGGGAGTTGATCCTATGCTATATTTACACAATCCCACCATTTCTTTCACCAAACGGCATCCGTTTTCAAAAGAAATTGTGGGGGCACTTTTAATGCAAATGAGCTAGCGTAGAAATGTTCCTTACAATTAGGGTGGTGCACCCTATAGGGTGCACCTGCCTAATTCACGTCCCATTGAAAACAGTGTAAAATCAACAATGTTCACGACCAAGTTTCTTGCACACCGACATCACTGGGGTTTCTCAAACAACAATCAGATTATTGTCTTGGTCTTTATCTTTCCATTTCTTTTCAATTTTTAGTAGGTTAGCCAATTACATTTTTTAATATTCACACCGAAAGAAACACACCTCCCGAAAAGTGATACTTCCCGAGCCTGCAAGCAGCCATTTTACAAATGGCATCCCTCCACGTTCTAGGGCAATTAGGACCAATTTTTCAACCGTAATTTTGTCAAGTCTGCCCTCAGATTGAAGCTCAAAAACCAGGGAGTTGATCCTATGCTATATTTACACAATCCCACCATTTCTTTCACCAAACGGCATCCGTTTTCAAAAGAAATTGTGGGGGCACTTTTAATGCAAATGAGCTAGCGTAGAAATGTTCCTTACAATTAGGGTGGTGCACCCTATAGGGTGCACCTGCCTAATTCAAGTCCCATTGAAAACAGTGTAAAATCAACAATGTTCACGACCAAGTTTCTTGCACACCGACATCACTGGGGTTTCTCAAACAACAATCAGATTATTGTCATGGTCTTTATCTTTCCATTTCTTTTCAATTTTTAGTAGGTTAGCCAATTACATTTTTTAATATTCACACCGAAAGAAACACACCTCCCGAAAAGTGATACTTCCCGAGCCTGCAAGCAGCCATTTTACAAATGGCATCCCTCCACGTTCTAGGGCAATTAGGACCCATTTTTCAACCGTAATTTTGTCAAGTCTGCCCTCGGATTGAAGCTCAAAAACCAGGGAGTTGATCCAATGCTATATTTACACAATCCCACCATTTCTTTCACCAAACGGCATCCGTTTTCAAAAGAAATTGTGGGGGCACTTTTAATGCAAATGAGCTAGCGTAGAAATGTTCCTTACAATTAGGGTGGTGCACCCTATAGGGTGCACCTGCCTAATTCAAGTCCCATTGAAAACAGTGTAAAATCAACAATGTTCACGACCAAGTTTCTTGCACACCGACATCACTGGGGTTTCTCAAACAACAATCAGATTATTGTCTTGGTCTTTATCTTTCCATTTCTTTTCAATTTTTAGTAGGTTAGCCAATTACATTTTTTAATATTCACACCGAAAGAAACACACCTCCCGAAAAGTGATACTTCCCGAGCCTGCAAGCAGCCATTTTACAAATGGCATCCCTCCACGTTCTAGGGCAATTAGGACCCATTTTTCAACCGTAATTTTGTCAAGTCTGCCCTCAGATTGAAGCTCAAAAACCAGGGAGTTGATCCTATGCTATATTTACACAATCCCACCATTTCTTTCACCAAACGGCATCCGTTTTCAAAAGAAATTGTGGGGGCACTTTTAATGCAAATGAGCTAGCGTAGAAATGTTCCTTACAATTAGGGTGGTGCACCCTATAGGGTGCACCTGCCTAATTCACGTCCCATTGAAAACAGTGTAAAATCAACAATGTTCACGACCAAGTTTCTTGCACACCGACATCACTGGGGTTTCTCAAACAACAATCAGATTATTGTCTTGGTCTTTATCTTTCCATTTCTTTTCAATTTTTAGTAGGTTAGCCAATTACATTTTTTAATATTCACACCGAAAGAAACACACCTCCCGAAAAGTGATACTTCCCGAGCCTGCAAGCAGCCATTTTACAAATGGCATCCCTCCACGTTCTAGGGCAATTAGGACCAATTTTTCAACCGTAATTTTGTCAAGTCTGCCCTCAGATTGAAGCTCAAAAACCAGGGAGTTGATCCTATGCTATATTTACACAATCCCACCATTTCTTTCACCAAACGGCATCCGTTTTCAAAAGAAATTGTGGGGGCACTTTTAATGCAAATGAGCTAGCGTAGAAATGTTCCTTACAATTAGGGTGGTGCACCCTATAGGGTGCACCTGCCTAATTCAAGTCCCATTGAAAACAGTGTAAAATCAACAATGTTCACGACCAAGTTTCTTGCACACCGACATCACTGGGGTTTCTCAAACAACAATCAGATTATTGTCTTGGTCTTTATCTTTCCATTTCTTTTCAATTTTTAGTAGGTTAGCCAATTACATTTTTTAATATTCACACCGAAAGAAACACACCTCCCGAAAAGTGATACTTCCCGAGCCTGCAAGCAGCCATTTTACAAATGGCATCCCTCCACGTTCTAGGGCAATTAGGACCCATTTTTCAACCGTAATTTTGTCAAGTCTGCCCTCGGATTGAAGCTCAAAAACCAGGGAGTTGATCCTATGCTATATTTACACAATCCCACCATTTCTTTCACCAAACGGCATCCGTTTTCAAAAGAAATTGTGGGGGCACTTTTAATGCAAATGAGCTAGCGTAGAAATGTTCCTTACAATTAGGGTGGTGCACCCTATAGGGTGCACCTGCCTAATTCAAGTCCCATTGAAAACAGTGTAAAATCAACAATGTTCACGACCAAGTTTCTTGCACACCGACATCACTGGGGTTTCTCAAACAACAATCAGATTATTGTCTTGGTCTTTATCTTTCCATTTCTTTTCAATTTTTAGTAGGTTAGGCAATTACATTTTTTAATATTCACACCGAAAGAAACACACCTCCCGAAAAGTGATACTTCCCGAGCCTGCAAGCAGCCATTTTACAAATGGCATCCCTCCACGTTCTAGGGCAATTAGGACCCATTTTTCAACCGTAATTTTGTCAAGTCTGCCCTCGGATTGAAGCTCAAAAACCAGGGAGTTGATCCAATGCTATATTTACACAATCCCACCATTTCTTTCACCAAACGGCATCCGTTTTCAAAAGAAATTGTGGGGGCACTTTTAATGCAAATGAGCTAGCGTAGAAATGTTCCTTACAATTAGGGTGGTGCACCCTATAGGGTGCACCTGCCTAATTCAAGTCCCATTGAAAACAGTGTAAAATCAACAATGTTCACGACCAAGTTTCTTGCACACCGACATCACTGGGGTTTCTCAAACAACAATCAGATTATTGTCTTGGTCTTTATCTTTCCATTTCTTTTCAATTTTTAGTAGGTTAGCCAATTACATTTTTTAATATTCACACCGAAAGAAACACACCTCCCGAAAAGTGATACTTCCCGAGCCTGCAAGCAGCCATTTTACAAATGGCATCCCTCCACGTTCTAGGGCAATTAGGACCCATTTTTCAACCGTAATTTTGTCAAGTCTGCCCTCAGATTGAAGCTCAAAAACCAGGGAGTTGATCCTATGCTATATTTACACAATCCCACCATTTCTTTCACCAAACGGCATCCGTTTTCAAAAGAAATTGTGGGGGCACTTTTAATGCAAATGAGCTAGCGTAGAAATGTTCCTTACAATTAGGGTGGTGCACCCTATAGGGTGCACCTGCCTAATTCAAGTCCCATTGAAAACAGTGTAAAATCAACAATGTTCACGACCAAGTTTCTTGCACACCGACATCACTGGGGTTTCTCAAACAACAATCAGATTATTGTCTTGGTCTTTATCTTTCCATTTCTTTTCAATTTTTAGTAGGTTAGCCAATTACATTTTTTAATATTCACACCGAAAGAAACACACCTCCCGAAAAGTGATACTTCCCGAGCCTGCAAGCAGCCATTTTACAAATGGCATCCCTCCACGTTCTAGGGCAATTAGGACCCATTTTTCAACCGTAATTTTGTCAAGTCTGCCCTCAGATTGAAGCTCAAAAACCAGGGAGTTGATCCTATGCTATATTTACACAATCCCACCATTTCTTTCACCAAACGGCATCCGTTTTCAAAAGAAATTGTGGGGGCACTTTTAATGCAAATGAGCTAGCGTAGAAATGTTCCTTACAATTAGGGTGGTGCACCCTATAGGGTGCACCTGCCTAATTCACGTCCCATTGAAAACAGTGTAAAATCAACAATGTTCACGACCAAGTTTCTTGCACACCGACATCACTGGGGTTTCTCAAACAACAATCAGATTATTGTCTTGGTCTTTATCTTTCCATTTCTTTTCAATTTTTAGTAGGTTAGCCAATTACATTTTTTAATATTCACACCGAAAGAAACACACCTCCCGAAAAGTGATACTTCCCGAGCCTGCAAGCAGCCATTTTACAAATGGCATCCCTCCACGTTCTAGGGCAATTAGGACCCATTTTTCAACCGTAATTTTGTCAAGTCTGCCCTCAGATTGAAGCTCAAAAACCAGGGAGTTGATCCTATGCTATATTTACACAATCCCACCATTTCTTTCACCAAACGGCATCCGTTTTCAAAAGAAATTGTGGGGGCACTTTTAATGCAAATGAGCTAGCGTAGAAATGTTCCTTACAATTAGGGTGGTGCACCCTATAGGGTGCACCTGCCTAATTCAAGTCCCATTGAAAACAGTGTAAAATCAACAATGTTCACGACCAAGTTTCTTGCACACCGACATCACTGGGGTTTCTCAAACAACAATCAGATTATTGTCTTGGTCTTTATCTTTCCATTTCTTTTCAATTTTTAGTAGGTTAGCCAATTACATTTTTTAATATTCACACCGAAAGAAACACACCTCCCGAAAAGTGATACTTCCCGAGCCTGCAAGCAGCCATTTTACAAATGGCATCCCTCCACGTTCTAGGGCAATTAGGACCCATTTTTCAACCGTAATTTTGTCAAGTCTGCCCTCGGATTGAAGCTCAAAAACCAGGGAGTTGATCCTATGCTATATTTACACAATCCCACCATTTCTTTCACCAAACGGCATCCGTTTTCAAAAGAAATTGTGGGGGCACTTTTAATGCAAATGAGCTAGCGTAGAAATGTTCCTTACAATTAGGGTGGTGCACCCTATAGGGTGCACCTGCCTAATTCAAGTCCCATTGAAAACAGTGTAAAATCAACAATGTTCACGACCAAGTTTCTTGCACACCGACATCACTGGGGTTTCTCAAACAACAATCAGATTATTGTCTTGGTCTTTATCTTTCCATTTCTTTTCAATTTTTAGTAGGTTAGGCAATTACATTTTTTAATATTCACACCGAAAGAAACACACCTCCCGAAAAGTGATACTTCCCGAGCCTGCAAGCAGCCATTTTACAAATGGCATCCCTCCACGTTCTAGGGCAATTAGGACCCATTTTTCAACCGTAATTTTGTCAAGTCTGCCCTCGGATTGAAGCTCAAAAACCAGGGAGTTGATCCAATGCTATATTTACACAATCCCACCATTTCTTTCACCAAACGGCATCCGTTTTCAAAAGAAATTGTGGGGGCACTTTTAATGCAAATGAGCTAGCGTAGAAATGTTCCTTACAATTAGGGTGGTGCACCCTATAGGGTGCACCTGCCTAATTCAAGTCCCATTGAAAACAGTGTAAAATCAACAATGTTCACGACCAAGTTTCTTGCACACCGACATCACTGGGGTTTCTCAAACAACAATCAGATTATTGTCTTGGTCTTTATCTTTCCATTTCTTTTCAATTTTTAGTAGGTTAGCCAATTACATTTTTTAATATTCACACCGAAAGAAACACACCTCCCGAAAAGTGATACTTCCCGAGCCTGCAAGCAGCCATTTTACAAATGGCATCCCTCCACGTTCTAGGGCAATTAGGACCCATTTTTCAACCGTAATTTTGTCAAGTCTGCCCTCAGATTGAAGCTCAAAAACCAGGGAGTTGATCCTATGCTATATTTACACAATCCCACCATTTCTTTCACCAAACGGCATCCGTTTTCAAAAGAAATTGTGGGGGCACTTTTAATGCAAATGAGCTAGCGTAGAAATGTTCCTTACAATTAGGGTGGTGCACCCTATAGGGTGCACCTGCCTAATTCAAGTCCCATTGAAAACAGTGTAAAATCAACAATGTTCACGACCAAGTTTCTTGCACACCGACATCACTGGGGTTTCTCAAACAACAATCAGATTATTGTCTTGGTCTTTATCTTTCCATTTCTTTTCAATTTTTAGTAGGTTAGCCAATTACATTTTTTAATATTCACACCGAAAGAAACACACCTCCCGAAAAGTGATACTTCCCGAGCCTGCAAGCAGCCATTTTACAAATGGCATCCCTCCACGTTCTAGGGCAATTAGGACCCATTTTTCAACCGTAATTTTGTCAAGTCTGCCCTCGGATTGAAGCTCAAAAACCAGGGAGTTGATCCTATGCTATATTTACACAATCCCACCATTTCTTTCACCAAACGGCATCCGTTTTCAAAAGAAATTGTGGGGGCACTTTTAATGCAAATGAGCTAGCGTAGAAATGTTCCTTACAATTAGGGTGGTGCACCCTATAGGGTGCACCTGCCTAATTCAAGTCCCATTGAAAACAGTGTAAAATCAACAATGTTCACGACCAAGTTTCTTGCACACCGACATCACTGGGGTTTCTCAAACAACAATCAGATTATTGTCTTGGTCTTTATCTTTCTATTTCTTTTCAATTTTTAGTAGGTTAGCCAATTACATTTTTTAATATTCACACCGAAAGAAACACACCTCCCGAAAAGTGATACTTCCCGAGCCTGCAAGCAGCCATTTTACAAATGGCATCCCTCCACGTTCTAGGGCAATTAGGACCCATTTTTCAACCGTAATTTTGTCAAGTCTGCCCTCGGATTGAAGCTCAAAAACCAGGGAGTTGATCCAATGCTATATTTACACAATCCCACCATTTCTTTCACCAAACGGCATCCGTTTTCAAAAGAAATTGTGGGGGCACTTTTAATGCAAATGAGCTAGCGTAGAAATGTTCCTTACAATTAGGGTGGTGCACCCTATAGGGTGCACCTGCCTAATTCAAGTCCCATTGAAAACAGTGTAAAATCAACAATGTTCACGACCAAGTTTCTTGCACACCGACATCACTGGGGTTTCTCAAACAACAATCAGATTATTGTCTTGGTCTTTATCTTTCCATTTCTTTTCAATTTTTAGTAGGTTAGCCAATTACATTTTTTAATATTCACACCGAAAGAAACACACCTCCCGAAAAGTGATACTTCCCGAGCCTGCAAGCAGCCATTTTACAAATGGCATCCCTCCACGTTCTAGGGCAATTAGGACCCATTTTTCAACCGTAATTTTGTCAAGTCTGCCCTCAGATTGAAGCTCAAAAACCAGGGAGTTGATCCTATGCTATATTTACACAATCCCACCATTTCTTTCACCAAACGGCATCCGTTTTCAAAAGAAATTGTGGGGGCACTTTTAATGCAAATGAGCTAGCGTAGAAATGTTCCTTACAATTAGGGTGGTGCACCCTATAGGGTGCACCTGCCTAATTCAAGTCCCATTGAAAACAGTGTAAAATCAACAATGTTCACGACCAAGTTTCTTGCACACCGACATCACTGGGGTTTCTCAAACAACAATCAGATTATTGTCTTGGTCTTTATCTTTCCATTTCTTTTCAATTTTTAGTAGGTTAGCCAATTACATTTTTTAATATTCACACCGAAAGAAACACACCTCCCGAAAAGTGATACTTCCCGAGCCTGCAAGCAGCCATTTTACAAATGGCATCCCTCCACGTTCTAGGGCAATTAGGACCCATTTTTCAACCGTAATTTTGTCAAGTCTGCCCTCGGATTGAAGCTCAAAAACCAGGGAGTTGATCCTATGCTATATTTACACAATCCCACCATTTCTTTCACCAAACGGCATCCGTTTTCAAAAGAAATTGTGGGGGCACTTTTAATGCAAATGAGCTAGCGTAGAAATGTTCCTTACAATTAGGGTGGTGCACCCTATAGGGTGCACCTGCCTAATTCAAGTCCCATTGAAAACAGTGTAAAATCAACAATGTTCACGACCAAGTTTCTTGCACACCGACATCACTGGGGTTTCTCAAACAACAATCAGATTATTGTCTTGGTCTTTATCTTTCTATTTCTTTTCAATTTTTAGTAGGTTAGCCAATTACATTTTTTAATATTCACACCGAAAGAAACACACCTCCCGAAAAGTGATACTTCCCGAGCCTGCAAGCAGCCATTTTACAAATGGCATCCCTCCACGTTCTAGGGCAATTAGGACCCATTTTTCAACCGTAATTTTGTCAAGTCTGCCCTCGGATTGAAGCTCAAAAACCAGGGAGTTGATCCAATGCTATATTTACACAATCCCACCATTTCTTTCACCAAACGGCATCCGTTTTCAAAAGAAATTGTGGGGGCACTTTTAATGCAAATGAGCTAGCGTAGAAATGTTCCTTACAATTAGGGTGGTGCACCCTATAGGGTGCACCTGCCTAATTCAAGTCCCATTGAAAACAGTGTAAAATCAACAATGTTCACGACCAAGTTTCTTGCACACCGACATCACTGGGGTTTCTCAAACAACAATCAGATTATTGTCTTGGTCTTTATCTTTCCATTTCTTTTCAATTTTTAGTAGGTTAGCCAATTACATTTTTTAATATTCACACCGAAAGAAACACACCTCCCGAAAAGTGATACTTCCCGAGCCTGCAAGCAGCCATTTTACAAATGGCATCCCTCCACGTTCTAGGGCAATTAGGACCCATTTTTCAACCGTAATTTTGTCAAGTCTGCCCTCGGATTGAAGCTCAAAAACCAGGGAGTTGATCCAATGCTATATTTACACAATCCCACCATTTCTTTCACCAAACGGCATCCGTTTTCAAAAGAAATTGTGGGGGCACTTTTAATGCAAATGAGCTAGCGTAGAAATGTTCCTTACAATTAGGGTGGTGCACCCTATAGGGTGCACCTGCCTAATTCAAGTCCCATTGAAAACAGTGTAAAATCAACAATGTTCACGACCAAGTTTCTTGCACACCGACATCACTGGGGTTTCTCAAACAACAATCAGATTATTGTCTTGGTCTTTATCTTTCCATTTCTTTTCAATTTTTAGTAGGTTAGCCAATTACATTTTTTAATATTCACACCGAAAGAAACACACCTCCCGAAAAGTGATACTTCCCGAGCCTGCAAGCAGCCATTTTACAAATGGCATCCCTCCACGTTCTAGGGCAATTAGGACCCATTTTTCAACCGTAATTTTGTCAAGTCTGCCCTCAGATTGAAGCTCAAAAACCAGGGAGTTGATCCTATGCTATATTTACACAATCCCACCATTTCTTTCACCAAACGGCATCCGTTTTCAAAAGAAATTGTGGGGGCACTTTTAATGCAAATGAGCTAGCGTAGAAATGTTCCTTACAATTAGGGTGGTGCACCCTATAGGGTGCACCTGCCTAATTCAAGTCCCATTGAAAACAGTGTAAAATCAACAATGTTCACGACCAAGTTTCTTGCACACCGACATCACTGGGGTTTCTCAAACAACAATCAGATTATTGTCTTGGTCTTTATCTTTCCATTTCTTTTCAATTTTTAGTAGGTTAGCCAATTACATTTTTTAATATTCACACCGAAAGAAACACACCTCCCGAAAAGTGATACTTCCCGAGCCTGCAAGCAGCCATTTTACAAATGGCATCCCTCCACGTTCTAGGGCAATTAGGACCCATTTTTCAACCGTAATTTTGTCAAGTCTGCCCTCGGATTGAAGCTCAAAAACCAGGGAGTTGATCCAATGCTATATTTACACAATCCCACCATTTCTTTCACCAAACGGCATCCGTTTTCAAAAGAAATTGTGGGGGCACTTTTAATGCAAATGAGCTAGCGTAGAAATGTTCCTTACAATTAGGGTGGTGCACCCTATAGGGTGCACCTGCCTAATTCAAGTCCCATTGAAAACAGTGTAAAATCAACAATGTTCACGACCAAGTTTCTTGCACACCGACATCACTGGGGTTTCTCAAACAACAATCAGATTATTGTCTTGGTCTTTATCTTTCCATTTCTTTTCAATTTTTAGTAGGTTAGCCAATTACATTTTTTAATATTCACACCGAAAGAAACACACCTCCCGAAAAGTGATACTTCCCGAGCCTGCAAGCAGCCATTTTACAAATGGCATCCCTCCACGTTCTAGGGCAATTAGGACCCATTTTTCAACCGTAATTTTGTCAAGTCTGCCCTCGGATTGAAGCTCAAAAACCAGGGAGTTGATCCAATGCTATATTTACACAATCCCACCATTTCTTTCACCAAACGGCATCCGTTTTCAAAAGAAATTGTGGGGGCACTTTTAATGCAAATGAGCTAGCGTAGAAATGTTCCTTACAATTAGGGTGGTGCACCCTATAGGGTGCACCTGCCTAATTCAAGTCCCATTGAAAACAGTGTAAAATCAACAATGTTCACGACCAAGTTTCTTGCACACCGACATCACTGGGGTTTCTCAAACAACAATCAGATTATTGTCTTGGTCTTTATCTTTCCATTTCTTTTCAATTTTTAGTAGGTTAGCCAATTACATTTTTTAATATTCACACCGAAAGAAACACACCTCCCGAAAAGTGATACTTCCCGAGCCTGCAGGCAGCCATTTTACAAATGGCATCCCTCCACGTTCTAGGGCAATTAGGACCCATTTTTCAACCGTAATTTTGTCAAGTCTGACCTCAGATTGAAGCTCAAAAACCAGGGAGTTGATCCTATGCTATATTTACACAATCCCACCATTTCTTTCACCAAACGGCATCCGTTTTCAAAAGAAATTGTGGGGGCACTTTTAATGCAAATGAGCTAGCGTAGAAATGTTCCTTACAATTAGGGTGGTGCACCCTATAGGGTGCACCTGCCTAATTCAAGTCCCATTGAAAACAGTGTAAAATCAACAATGTTCACGACCAAGTTTCTTGCACACCGACATCACTGGGGTTTCTCAAACAACAATCAGATTATTGTCTTGGTCTTTATCTTTCCATTTCTTTTCAATTTTTAGTAGGTTAGCCAATTACATTTTTTAATATTCACACCGAAAGAAACACACCTCCCGAAAAGTGATACTTCCCGAGCCTGCAAGCAGCCATTTTACAAATGGCATCCCTCCACGTTCTAGGGCAATTAGGACCCATTTTTCAACCGTAATTTTGTCAAGTCTGCCCTCAGATTGAAGCTCAAAAACCAGGGAGTTGATCCTATGCTATATTTACACAATCCCACCATTTCTTTCACCAAACGGCATCCGTTTTCAAAAGAAATTGTGGGGGCACTTTTAATGCAAATGAGCTAGCGTAGAAATGTTCCTTACAATTAGGGTGGTGCACCCTATAGGGTGCACCTGCCTAATTCAAGTCCCATTGAAAAGAGTGTAAAATCAACAATGTTCACGACCAAGTTTCTTGCACACCGACATCACTGGGGTTTCTCAAACAACAATCAGATTATTGTCTTGGTCTTTATCTTTCCATTTCTTTTCAATTTTTAGTAGGTTAGCCAATTACATTTTTTAATATTCACACCGAAAGAAACACACCTCCCAAAAAGTGATACTTCCCGAGCCTGCAAGCAGCCATTTTACAAATGGCATCCCTCCACGTTCTAGGGCAATTAGGACCCATTTTTCAACCGTAATTTTGTCAAGTCTGCCCTCGGATTGAAGCTCAAAAACCAGGGAGTTGATCCAATGCTATATTTACACAATCCCACCATTTCTTTCACCAAACGGCATCCGTTTTCAAAAGAAATTGTGGGGGCACTTTTAATGCAAATGAGCTAGCGTAGAAATGTTCCTTACAATTAGGGTGGTGCACCCTATAGGGTGCACCTGCCTAATTCAAGTCCCATTGAAAAGAGTGTAAAATCAACAATGTTCACGACCAAGTTTCTTGCACACCGACATCACTGGGGTTTCTCAAACAACAATCAGATTATTGTCTTGGTCTTTATCTTTCCATTTCTTTTCAATTTTTAGTAGGTTAGCCAATTACATTTTTTAATATTCACACCGAAAGAAACACACCTCCCGAAAAGTGATACTTCCCGAGCCTGCAAGCAGCCATTTTACAAATGGCATCCCGCCACGTTCTAGGGCAATTAGGACCCATTTTTCAACCGTAATTTTGTCAAGTCTGCCCTCGGATTGAAGCTCAAAAACCAGGGAGTTGATCCTATGCTATATTTACACAATCCCACCATTTCTTTCACCAAACGGCATCCGTTTTCAAAAGAAATTGTGGGGGCACTTTTAATGCAAATGAGCTAGCGTAGAAATGTTCCTTACAATTAGGGTGGTGCACCCTATAGGGTGCACCTGCCTAATTCAAGTCCCATTGAAAAGAGTGTAAAATCAACAATGTTCACGACCAAGTTTCTTGCACACCGACATCACTGGGGTTTCTCAAACAACAATCAGATTATTGTCTTGGTCTTTATCTTTCCATTTCTTTTCAATTTTTAGTAGGTTAGCCAATTACATTTTTTAATATTCACACCGAAAGAAACACACCTCCCGAAAAGTGATACTTCCCGAGCCTGCAAGCAGCCATTTTACAAATGGCATCCCTCCACGTTCTAGGGCAATTAGGACCCATTTTTCAACCGTAATTTTGTCAAGTCTGCCCTCGGATTGAAGCTCAAAAACCAGGGAGTTGATCCTATGCTATATTTACACAATCCCACCATTTCTTTCACCAAACGGCATCCGTTTTCAAAAGAAATTGTGGGGGCACTTTTAATGCAAATGAGCTAGCGTAGAAATGTTCCTTACAATTAGGGTGGTGCACCCTATAGGGTGCACCTGCCTAATTCAAGTCCCATTGAAAAGAGTGTAAAATCAACAATGTTCACGACCAAGTTTCTTGCACACCGACATCACTGGGGTTTCTCAAACAACAATCAGATTATTGTCTTGGTCTTTATCTTTCCATTTCTTTTCAATTTTTAGTAGGTTAGCCAATTACATTTTTTAATATTCACACCGAAAGAAACACACCTCCCGAAAAGTGATACTTCCCGAGCCTGCAAGCAGCCATTTTACAAATGGCATCCCTCCACGTTCTAGGGCAATTAGGACCCATTTTTCAACCGTAATTTTGTCAAGTCTGCCCTCGGATTGAAGCTCAAAAACCAGGGAGTTGATCCTATGCTATATTTACACAATCCCACCATTTCTTTCACCAAACGGCATCCGTTTTCAAAAGAAATTGTGGGGGCACTTTTAATGCAAATGAGCTAGCGTAGAAATGTTCCTTACAATTAGGGTGGTGCACCCTATAGGGTGCACCTGCCTAATTCAAGTCCCATTGAAAAGAGTGTAAAATCAACAATGTTCACGACCAAGTTTCTTGCACACCGACATCACTGGGGTTTCTCAAACAACAATCAGATTATTGTCTTGGTCTTTATCTTTCCATTTCTTTTCAATTTTTAGTAGGTTAGCCATTTACATTTTTTAATATTCACACCGAAAGAAACACACCTCCCGAAAAGTGATACTTCCCGAGCCTGCAAGCAGCCATTTTACAAATGGCATCCCTCCACGTTCTAGGGCAATTAGGACCCATTTTTCAACCGTAATTTTGTCAAGTCTGCCCTCGGATTGAAGCTCAAAAACCAGGGAGTTGATCCAATGCTATATTTACACAATCCCACCATTTCTTTCACCAAACGGCATCCGTTTTCAAAAGAAATTGTGGGGGCACTTTTAATGCAAATGAGCTAGCGTAGAAATGTTCCTTACAATTAGGGTGGTGCACCCTATAGGGTGCACCTGCCTAATTCAAGTCCCATTGAAAAGAGTGTAAAATCAACAATGTTCACGACCAAGTTTCTTGCACACCGACATCACTGGGGTTTCTCAAACAACAATCAGATTATTGTCTTGGTCTTTATCTTTCCATTTCTTTTCAATTTTTAGTAGGTTAGCCAATTACATTTTTTAATATTCACACCGAAAGAAACACACCTCCCGAAAAGTGATACTTCCCGAGCCTGCAAGCAGCCATTTTACAAATGGCATCCCTCCACGTTCTAGGGCAATTAGGACCCATTTTTCAACCGTAATTTTGTCAAGTCTGCCCTCGGATTGAAGCTCAAAAACCAGGGAGTTGATCCAATGCTATATTTACACAATCCCACCATTTCTTTCACCAAACGGCATCCGTTTTCAAAAGAAATTGTGGGGGCACTTTTAATGCAAATGAGCTAGCGTAGAAATGTTCCTTACAATTAGGGTGGTGCACCCTATAGGGTGCACCTGCCTAATTCAAGTCCCATTGAAAAGAGTGTAAAATCAACAATGTTCACGACCAAGTTTCTTGCACACCGACATCACTGGGGTTTCTCAAACAACAATCAGATTATTGTCTTGGTCTTTATCTTTCCATTTCTTTTCAATTTTTAGTAGGTTAGCCATTTACATTTTTTAATATTCACACCGAAAGAAACACACCTCCCGAAAAGTGATACTTCCCGAGCCTGCAAGCAGCCATTTTACAAATGGCATCCCTCCACGTTCTAGGGCAATTAGGACCCATTTTTCAACCGTAATTTTGTCAAGTCTGCCCTCGGATTGAAGCTCAAAAACCAGGGAGTTGATCCAATGCTATATTTACACAATCCCACCATTTCTTTCACCAAACGGCATCCGTTTTCAAAAGAAATTGTGGGGGCACTTTTAATGCAAATGAGCTAGCGTAGAAATGTTCCTTACAATTAGGGTGGTGCACCCTATAGGGTGCACCTGCCTAATTCAAGTCCCATTGAAAAGAGTGTAAAATCAACAATGTTCACGACCAAGTTTCTTGCACACCGACATCACTGGGGTTTCTCAAACAACAATCAGATTATTGTCTTGGTCTTTATCTTTCCATTTCTTTTCAATTTTTAGTAGGTTAGCCAATTACATTTTTTAATATTCACACCGAAAGAAACACACCTCCCGAAAAGTGATACTTCCCGAGCCTGCAAGCAGCCATTTTACAAATGGCATCCCTCCACGTTCTAGGGCAATTAGGACCCATTTTTCAACCGTAATTTTGTCAAGTCTGCCCTCGGATTGAAGCTCAAAAACCAGGGAGTTGATCCTATGCTATATTTACACAATCCCACCATTTCTTTCACCAAACGGCATCCGTTTTCAAAAGAAATTGTGGGGGCACTTTTAATGCAAATGAGCTAGCGTAGAAATGTTCCTTACAATTAGGGTGGTGCACCCTATAGGGTGCACCTGCCTAATTCAAGTCCCATTGAAAAGAGTGTAAAATCAACAATGTTCACGACCAAGTTTCTTGCACACCGACATTACTGGGGTTTCTCAAACAACAATCAGATTATTGTCTTGGTCTTTATCTTTCCATTTCTTTTCAATTTTTAGTAGGTTAGCCAATTACATTTTTTAATATTCACACCGAAAGAAACACACCTCCCGAAAAGTGATACTTCCCGAGCCTGCAAGCAGCCATTTTACAAATGGCATCCCTCCATGTTCTAGGGCAATTAGGACCCATTTTTCAACCGTAATTTTGTCAAGTCTGCCCTCGGATTGAAGCTCAAAAACCAGGGAGTTGATCCTATGCTATATTTACACAATCCCACCATTTCTTTCACCAAACGGCATCCGTTTTCAAAAGAAATTGTGGGGGCACTTTTAATGCAAATGAGCTAGCGTAGAAATGTTCCTTACAATTAGGGTGGTGCACCCTATAGGGTGCACCTGCCTAATTCAAGTCCCATTGAAAACAGTGTAAAATCAACAATGTTCACGACCAAGTTTCTTGCACACCGACATCACTGGGGTTTCTCAAACAACAATCAGATTATTGTCTTGGTCTTTATCTTTCCATTTCTTTTCAATTTTTAGTAGGTTAGCCAATTACATTTTTTAATATTCACACCGAAAGAAACACACCTCCCGAAAAGTGATACTTCCCGAGCCTGCAAGCAGCTATTTTACAAATGGCATCCCTCCACGTTCTAGGGCAATTAGGACCCATTTTTCAACCGTAATTTTGTCAAGTCTGCCCTCGGATTGAAGCTCAAAAACCAGGGAGTTGATCCAATGCTATATTTACACAATCCCACCATTTCTTTCACCAAACGGCATCCGTTTTCAAAAGAAATTGTGGGGGCACTTTTAATGCAAATGAGCTAGCGTAGAAATGTTCCTTACAATTAGGGTGGTGCACCCTATAGGGTGCACCTGCCTAATTCAAGTCCCATTGAAAAGAGTGTAAAATCAACAATGTTCACGACCAAGTTTCTTGCACACCGACATCACTGGGGTTTCTCAAACAACAATCAGATTATTGTCTTGGTCTTTATCTTTCCATTTCTTTTCAATTTTTAGTAGGTTAGCCAATTACATTTTTTAATATTCACACCGAAAGAAACACACCTCCCGAAAAGTGATACTTCCCGAGCCTGCAAGCAGCCATTTTACAAATGGCATCCCTCCACGTTCTAGGGCAATTAGGACCCATTTTTCAACCGTAATTTTGTCAAGTCTGCCCTCGGATTGAAGCTCAAAAACCAGGGAGTTGATCCAATGCTATATTTACACAATCCCACCATTTCTTTCACCAAACGGCATCCGTTTTCAAAAGAAATTGTGGGGGCACTTTTAATGCAAATGAGCTAGCGTAGAAATGTTCCTTACAATTAGGGTGGTGCACCCTATAGGGTGCACCTGCCTAATTCAAGTCCCATTGAAAAGAGTGTAAAATCAACAATGTTCACGACCAAGTTTCTTGCACACCGACATCACTGGGGTTTCTCAAACAACAATCAGATTATTGTCTTGGTCTTTATCTTTCCATTTCTTTTCAATTTTTAGTAGGTTAGCCAATTACATTTTTTAATATTCACACCGAAAGAAACACACCTCCCGAAAAGTGATACTTCCCGAGCCTGCAAGCAGCCATTTTACAAATGGCATCCCTCCACGTTCTAGGGCAATTAGGACCCATTTTTCAACCGTAATTTTGTCAAGTCTGCCCTCGGATTGAAGCTCAAAAACCAGGGAGTTGATCCTATGCTATATTTACACAATCCCACCATTTCTTTCACCAAACGGCATCCGTTTTCAAAAGAAATTGTGGGGGCACTTTTAATGCAAATGAGCTAGCGTAGAAATGTTCCTTACAATTAGGGTGGTGCACCCTATAGGGTGCACCTGCCTAATTCAAGTCCCATTGAAAAGAGTGTAAAATCAACAATGTTCACGACCAAGTTTCTTGCACACCGACATCACTGGGGTTTCTCAAACAACAATCAGATTATTGTCTTGGTCTTTATCTTTCCATTTCTTTTCAATTTTTAGTAGGTTAGCCAATTACATTTTTTAATATTCACACCGAAAGAAACACACCTCCCGAAAAGTGATACTTCCCGAGCCTGCAAGCAGCCATTTTACAAATGGCATCCCTCCACGTTCTAGGGCAATTAGGACCCATTTTTCAACCGTAATTTTGTCAAGTCTGCCCTCGGATTGAAGCTCAAAAACCAGGGAGTTGATCCTATGCTATATTTACACAATCCCACCATTTCTTTCACCAAACGGCATCCGTTTTCAAAAGAAATTGTGGGGGCACTTTTAATGCAAATGAGCTAGCGTAGAAATGTTCCTTACAATTAGGGTGGTGCACCCTATAGGGTGCACCTGCCTAATTCAAGTCCCATTGAAAAGAGTGTAAAATCAACAATGTTCACGACCAAGTTTCTTGCACACCGACATTACTGGGGTTTCTCAAACAACAATCAGATTATTGTCTTGGTCTTTATCTTTCCATTTCTTTTCAATTTTTAGTAGGTTAGCCAATTACATTTTTTAATATTCACACCGAAAGAAACACACCTCCCGAAAAGTGATACTTCCCGAGCCTGCAAGCAGCCATTTTACAAATGGCATCCCTCCACGTTCTAGGGCAATTAGGACCCATTTTTCAACCGTAATTTTGTCAAGTCTGCCCTCGGATTGAAGCTCAAAAACCAGGGAGTTGATCCAATGCTATATTTACACAATCCCACCATTTCTTTCACCAAACGGCATCCGTTTTCAAAAGAAATTGTGGGGGCACTTTTAATGCAAATGAGCTAGCGTAGAAATGTTCCTTACAATTAGGGTGGTGCACCCTATAGGGTGCACCTGCCTAATTCAAGTCCCATTGAAAAGAGTGTAAAATCAACAATGTTCACGACCAAGTTTCTTGCACACCGACATCACTGGGGTTTCTCAAACAACAATCAGATTATTGTCTTGGTCTTTATCTTTCCATTTCTTTTCAATTTTTAGTAGGTTAGCCAATTACATTTTTTAATATTCACACCGAAAGAAACACACCTCCCGAAAAGTGATACTTCCCGAGCCTGCAAGCAGCCATTTTACAAATGGCATCCCTCCACGTTCTAGGGCAATTAGGACCCATTTTTCAACCGTAATTTTGTCAAGTCTGCCCTCGGATTGAAGCTCAAAAACCAGGGAGTTGATCCTATGCTATATTTACACAATCCCACCATTTCTTTCACCAAACGGCATCCGTTTTCAAAAGAAATTGTGGGGGCACTTTTAATGCAAATGAGCTAGCGTAGAAATGTTCCTTACAATTAGGGTGGTGCACCCTATAGGGTGCACCTGCCTAATTCAAGTCCCATTGAAAAGAGTGTAAAATCAACAATGTTCACGACCAAGTTTCTTGCACACCGACATCACTGGGGTTTCTCAAACAACAATCAGATTATTGTCTTGGTCTTTATCTTTCCATTTCTTTTCAATTTTTAGTAGGTTAGCCAATTACATTTTTTAATATTCACACCGAAAGAAACACACCTCCCGAAAAGTGATACTTCCCGAGCCTGCAAGCAGCCATTTTACAAATGGCATCCCTCCACGTTCTAGGGCAATTAGGACCCATTTTTCAACCGTAATTTTGTCAAGTCTGCCCTCGGATTGAAGCTCAAAAACCAGGGAGTTGATCCTATGCTATATTTACACAATCCCACCATTTCTTTCACCAAACGGCATCCGTTTTCAAAAGAAATTGTGGGGGCACTTTTAATGCAAATGAGCTAGCGTAGAAATGTTCCTTACAATTAGGGTGGTGCACCCTATAGGGTGCACCTGCCTAATTCAAGTCCCATTGAAAAGAGTGTAAAATCAACAATGTTCACGACCAAGTTTCTTGCACACCGACATTACTGGGGTTTCTCAAACAACAATCAGATTATTGTCTTGGTCTTTATCTTTCCATTTCTTTTCAATTTTTAGTAGGTTAGCCAATTACATTTTTTAATATTCACACCGAAAGAAACACACCTCCCGAAAAGTGATACTTCCCGAGCCTGCAAGCAGCCATTTTACAAATGGCATCCCTCCACGTTCTAGGGCAATTAGGACCCATTTTTCAACCGTAATTTTGTCAAGTCTGCCCTCGGATTGAAGCTCAAAAACCAGGGAGTTGATCCAATGCTATATTTACACAATCCCACCATTTCTTTCACCAAACGGCATCCGTTTTCAAAAGAAATTGTGGGGGCACTTTTAATGCAAATGAGCTAGCGTAGAAATGTTCCTTACAATTAGGGTGGTGCACCCTATAGGGTGCACCTGCCTAATTCAAGTCCCATTGAAAAGAGTGTAAAATCAACAATGTTCACGACCAAGTTTCTTGCACACCGACATCACTGGGGTTTCTCAAACAACAATCAGATTATTGTCTTGGTCTTTATCTTTCCATTTCTTTTCAATTTTTAGTAGGTTAGCCAATTACATTTTTTAATATTCACACCGAAAGAAACACACCTCCCGAAAAGTGATACTTCCCGAGCCTGCAAGCAGCCATTTTACAAATGGCATCCCTCCACGTTCTAGGGCAATTAGGACCCATTTTTCAACCGTAATTTTGTCAAGTCTGCCCTCGGATTGAAGCTCAAAAACCAGGGAGTTGATCCTATGCTATATTTACACAATCCCACCATTTCTTTCACCAAACGGCATCCGTTTTCAAAAGAAATTGTGGGGGCACTTTTAATGCAAATGAGCTAGCGTAGAAATGTTCCTTACAATTAGGGTGGTGCACCCTATAGGGTGCACCTGCCTAATTCAAGTCCCATTGAAAAGAGTGTAAAATCAACAATGTTCACGACCAAGTTTCTTGCACACCGACATCACTGGGGTTTCTCAAACAACAATCAGATTATTGTCTTGGTCTTTATCTTTCCATTTCTTTTCAATTTTTAGTAGGTTAGCCAATTACATTTTTTAATATTCACACCGAAAGAAACACACCTCCCGAAAAGTGATACTTCCCGAGCCTGCAAGCAGCCATTTTACAAATGGCATCCCTCCACGTTCTAGGGCAATTAGGACCCATTTTTCAACCGTAATTTTGTCAAGTCTGCCCTCGGATTGAAGCTCAAAAACCAGGGAGTTGATCCTATGCTATATTTACACAATCCCACCATTTCTTTCACCAAACGGCATCCGTTTTCAAAAGAAATTGTGGGGGCACTTTTAATGCAAATGAGCTAGCGTAGAAATGTTCCTTACAATTAGGGTGGTGCACCCTATAGGGTGCACCTGCCTAATTCAAGTCCCATTGAAAAGAGTGTAAAATCAACAATGTTCACGACCAAGTTTCTTGCACACCGACATCACTGGTGTTTCTCAAACAACAATCAGATTATTGTCTTGGTCTTTATCTTTCCATTTCTTTTCAATTTTTAGTAGGTTAGCCAATTACATTTTTTAATATTCACACCGAAAGAAACACACCTCCCGAAAAGTGATACTTCCCGAGCCTGCAAGCAGCCATTTTACAAATGGCATCCCTCCATGTTCTAGGGCAATTAGGACCCATTTTTCAACCGTAATTTTGTCAAGTCTGCCCTCGGATTGAAGCTCAAAAACCAGGGAGTTGATCCTATGCTATATTTACACAATCCCACCATTTCTTTCACCAAACGGCATCCGTTTTCAAAAGAAATTGTGGGGGCACTTTTAATGCAAATGAGCTAGCGTAGAAATGTTCCTTACAATTAGGGTGGTGCACCCTATAGGGTGCACCTGCCTAATTCAAGTCCCATTGAAAAGAGTGTAAAATCAACAATGTTCACGACCAAGTTTCTTGCACACCGACATCACTGGGGTTTCTCAAACAACAATCAGATTATTGTCTTGGTCTTTATCTTTCCATTTCTTTTCAATTTTTAGTAGGTTAGCCAATTACATTTTTTAATATTCACACCGAAAGAAACACACCTCCCGAAAAGTGATACTTCCCGAGCCTGCAAGCAGCTATTTTACAAATGGCATCCCTCCACGTTCTAGGGCAATTAGGACCCATTTTTCAACCGTAATTTTGTCAAGTCTGCCCTCGGATTGAAGCTCAAAAACCAGGGAGTTGATCCAATGCTATATTTACACAATCCCACCATTTCTTTCACCAAACGGCATCCGTTTTCAAAAGAAATTGTGGGGGCACTTTTAATGCAAATGAGCTAGCGTAGAAATGTTCCTTACAATTAGGGTGGTGCACCCTATAGGGTGCACCTGCCTAATTCAAGTCCCATTGAAAAGAGTGTAAAATCAACAATGTTCACGACCAAGTTTCTTGCACACCGACATCACTGGGGTTTCTCAAACAACAATCAGATTATTGTCTTGGTCTTTATCTTTCCATTTCTTTTCAATTTTTAGTAGGTTAGCCAATTACATTTTTTAATATTCACACCGAAAGAAACACACCTCCCGAAAAGTGATACTTCCCGAGCCTGCAAGCAGCCATTTTACAAATGGCATCCCTCCACGTTCTAGGGCAATTAGGACCCATTTTTCAACCGTAATTTTGTCAAGTCTGCCCTCGGATTGAAGCTCAAAAAACAGGGAGTTGATCCAATGCTATATTTACACAATCCCACCATTTCTTTCACCAAACGGCATCCGTTTTCAAAAGAAATTGTGGGGGCACTTTTAATGCAAATGAGCTAGCGTAGAAATGTTCCTTACAATTAGGGTGGTGCACCCTATAGGGTGCACCTGCCTAATTCAAGTCCCATTGAAAAGAGTGTAAAATCAACAATGTTCACGACCAAGCTTCTTGCACACCGACATCACTGGGGTTTCTCAAACAACAATCAGATTATTGTCTTGGTCTTTATCTTTCCATTTCTTTTCAATTTTTAGTAGGTTAGCCAATTACATTTTTTAATATTCACACCGAAAGAAACACACCTCCCGAAAAGTGATACTTCCCGAGCCTGCAAGCAGCCATTTTACAAATGGCATCCCTCCACGTTCTAGGGCAATTAGGACCCATTTTTCAACCGTAATTTTGTCAAGTCTGCCCTCGGATTGAAGCTCAAAAACCAGGGAGTTGATCCTATGCTATATTTACACAATCCCACCATTTCTTTCACCAAACGGCATCCGTTTTCAAAAGAAATTGTGGGGGCACTTTTAATGCAAATGAGCTAGCGTAGAAATGTTCCTTACAATTAGGGTGGTGCACCCTATAGGGTGCACCTGCCTAATTCAAGTCCCATTGAAAAGAGTGTAAAATCAACAATGTTCACGACCAAGTTTCTTGCACACCGACATCACTGGGGTTTCTCAAACAACAATCAGATTATTGTCTTGGTCTTTATCTTTCCATTTCTTTTCAATTTTTAGTAGGTTAGCCAATTACATTTTTTAATATTCACACCGAAAGAAACACACCTCCCGAAAAGTGATACTTCCCGAGCCTGCAAGCAGCCATTTTACAAATGGCATCCCTCCACGTTCTAGGGCAATTAGGACCCATTTTTCAACCGTAATTTTGTCAAGTCTGCCCTCGGATTGAAGCTCAAAAACCAGGGAGTTGATCCTATGCTATATTTACACAATCCCACCATTTCTTTCACCAAACGGCATCCGTTTTCAAAAGAAATTGTGGGGGCACTTTTAATGCAAATGAGCTAGCGTAGAAATGTTCCTTACAATTAGGGTGGTGCACCCTATAGGGTGCACCTGCCTAATTCAAGTCCCATTGAAAAGAGTGTAAAATCAACAATGTTCACGACCAAGTTTCTTGCACACCGACATTACTGGGGTTTCTCAAACAACAATCAGATTATTGTCTTGGTCTTTATCTTTCCATTTCTTTTCAATTTTTAGTAGGTTAGCCAATTACATTTTTTAATATTCACACCGAAAGAAACACACCTCCCGAAAAGTGATACTTCCCGAGCCTGCAAGCAGCCATTTTACAAATGGCATCCCTCCACGTTCTAGGGCAATTAGGACCCATTTTTCAACCGTAATTTTGTCAAGTCTGCCCTCGGATTGAAGCTCAAAAACCAGGGAGTTGATCCAATGCTATATTTACACAATCCCACCATTTCTTTCACCAAACGGCATCCGTTTTCAAAAGAAATTGTGGGGGCACTTTTAATGCAAATGAGCTAGCGTAGAAATGTTCCTTACAATTAGGGTGGTGCACCCTATAGGGTGCACCTGCCTAATTCAAGTCCCATTGAAAAGAGTGTAAAATCAACAATGTTCACGACCAAGTTTCTTGCACACCGACATCACTGGGGTTTCTCAAACAACAATCAGATTATTGTCTTGGTCTTTATCTTTCCATTTCTTTTCAATTTTTAGTAGGTTAGCCAATTACATTTTTTAATATTCACACCGAAAGAAACACACCTCCCGAAAAGTGATACTTCCCGAGCCTGCAAGCAGCCATTTTACAAATGGCATCCCTCCACGTTCTAGGGCAATTAGGACCCATTTTTCAACCGTAATTTTGTCAAGTCTGCCCTCGGATTGAAGCTCAAAAACCAGGGAGTTGATCCTATGCTATATTTACACAATCCCACCATTTCTTTCACCAAACGGCATCCGTTTTCAAAAGAAATTGTGGGGGCACTTTTAATGCAAATGAGCTAGCGTAGAAATGTTCCTTACAATTAGGGTGGTGCACCCTATAGGGTGCACCTGCCTAATTCAAGTCCCATTGAAAAGAGTGTAAAATCAACAATGTTCACGACCAAGTTTCTTGCACACCGACATTACTGGGGTTTCTCAAACAACAATCAGATTATTGTCTTGGTCTTTATCTTTCCATTTCTTTTCAATTTTTAGTAGGTTAGCCAATTACATTTTTTAATATTCACACCGAAAGAAACACACCTCCCGAAAAGTGATACTTCCCGAGCCTGCAAGCAGCCATTTTACAAATGGCATCCCTCCATGTTCTAGGGCAATTAGGACCCATTTTTCAACCGTAATTTTGTCAAGTCTGCCCTCGGATTGAAGCTCAAAAACCAGGGAGTTGATCCTATGCTATATTTACACAATCCCACCATTTCTTTCACCAAACGGCATCCGTTTTCAAAAGAAATTGTGGGGGCACTTTTAATGCAAATGAGCTAGCGTAGAAATGTTCCTTACAATTAGGGTGGTGCACCCTATAGGGTGCACCTGCCTAATTCAAGTCCCATTGAAAAGAGTGTAAAATCAACAATGTTCACGACCAAGTTTCTTGCACACCGACATCACTGGGGTTTCTCAAACAACAATCAGATTATTGTCTTGGTCTTTATCTTTCCATTTCTTTTCAATTTTTAGTAGGTTAGCCAATTACATTTTTTAATATTCACACCGAAAGAAACACACCTCCCAAAAAGTGATACTTCCCGAGCCTGCAAGCAGCCATTTTACAAATGGCATCCCTCCACGTTCTAGGGCAATTAGGACCCATTTTTCAACCGTAATTTTGTCAAGTCTGCCCTCGGATTGAAGCTCAAAAACCAGGGAGTTGATCCAATGCTATATTTACACAATCCCACCATTTCTTTCACCAAACGGCATCCGTTTTCAAAAGAAATTGTGGGGGCACTTTTAATGCAAATGAGCTAGCGTAGAAATGTTCCTTACAATTAGGGTGGTGCACCCTATAGGGTGCACCTGCCTAATTCAAGTCCCATTGAAAAGAGTGTAAAATCAACAATGTTCACGACCAAGTTTCTTGCACACCGACATCACTGGGGTTTCTCAAACAACAATCAGATTATTGTCTTGGTCTTTATCTTTCCATTTCTTTTCAATTTTTAGTAGGTTAGCCAATTACATTTTTTAATATTCACACCGAAAGAAACACACCTCCCGAAAAGTGATACTTCCCGAGCCTGCAAGCAGCCATTTTACAAATGGCATCCCTCCACGTTCTAGGGCAATTAGGACCCATTTTTCAACCGTAATTTTGTCAAGTCTGCCCTCGGATTGAAGCTCAAAAACCAGGGAGTTGATCCTATGCTATATTTACACAATCCCACCATTTCTTTCACCAAACGGCATCCGTTTTCAAAAGAAATTGTGGGGGCACTTTTAATGCAAATGAGCTAGCGTAGAAATGTTCCTTACAATTAGGGTGGTGCACCCTATAGGGTGCACCTGCCTAATTCAAGTCCCATTGAAAAGAGTGTAAAATCAACAATGTTCACGACCAAGTTTCTTGCACACCGACATCACTGGGGTTTCTCAAACAACAATCAGATTATTGTCTTGGTCTTTATCTTTCCATTTCTTTTCAATTTTTAGTAGGTTAGCCAATTACATTTTTTAATATTCACACCGAAAGAAACACACCTCCCGAAAAGTGATACTTCCCGAGCCTGCAAGCAGCCATTTTACAAATGGCATCCCTCCACGTTCTAGGGCAATTAGGACCCATTTTTCAACCGTAATTTTGTCAAGTCTGCCCTCGGATTGAAGCTCAAAAACCAGGGAGTTGATCCTATGCTATATTTACACAATCCCACCATTTCTTTCACCAAACGGCATCCGTTTTCAAAAGAAATTGTGGGGGCACTTTTAATGCAAATGAGCTAGCGTAGAAATGTTCCTTACAATTAGGGTGGTGCACCCTATAGGGTGCACCTGCCTAATTCAAGTCCCATTGAAAAGAGTGTAAAATCAACAATGTTCACGACCAAGTTTCTTGCACACCGACATCACTGGGGTTTCTCAAACAACAATCAGATTATTGTCTTGGTCTTTATCTTTCCATTTCTTTTCAATTTTTAGTAGGTTAGCCAATTACATTTTTTAATATTCACACCGAAAGAAACACACCTCCCGAAAAGTGATACTTCCCGAGCCTGCAAGCAGCCATTTTACAAATGGCATCCCTCCACGTTCTAGGGCAATTAGGACCCATTTTTCAACCGTAATTTTGTCAAGTCTGCCCTCGGATTGAAGCTCAAAAACCAGGGAGTTGATCCTATGCTATATTTACACAATCCCACCATTTCTTTCACCAAACGGCATCCGTTTTCAAAAGAAATTGTGGGGGCACTTTTAATGCAAATGAGCTAGCGTAGAAATGTTCCTTACAATTAGGGTGGTGCACCCTATAGGGTGCACCTGCCTAATTCAAGTCCCATTGAAAAGAGTGTAAAATCAACAATGTTCACGACCAAGTTTCTTGCACACCGACATCACTGGGGTTTCTCAAACAACAATCAGATTATTGTCTTGGTCTTTATCTTTCCATTTCTTTTCAATTTTTAGTAGGTTAGCCATTTACATTTTTTAATATTCACACCGAAAGAAACACACCTCCCGAAAAGTGATACTTCCCGAGCCTGCAAGCAGCCATTTTACAAATGGCATCCCTCCACGTTCTAGGGCAATTAGGACCCATTTTTCAACCGTAATTTTGTCAAGTCTGCCCTCGGATTGAAGCTCAAAAACCAGGGAGTTGATCCAATGCTATATTTACACAATCCCACCATTTCTTTCACCAAACGGCATCCGTTTTCAAAAGAAATTGTGGGGGCACTTTTAATGCAAATGAGCTAGCGTAGAAATGTTCCTTACAATTAGGGTGGTGCACCCTATAGGGTGCACCTGCCTAATTCAAGTCCCATTGAAAAGAGTGTAAAATCAACAATGTTCACGACCAAGTTTCTTGCACACCGACATCACTGGGGTTTCTCAAACAACAATCAGATTATTGTCTTGGTCTTTATCTTTCCATTTCTTTTCAATTTTTAGTAGGTTAGCCAATTACATTTTTTAATATTCACACCGAAAGAAACACACCTCCCGAAAAGTGATACTTCCCGAGCCTGCAAGCAGCCATTTTACAAATGGCATCCCTCCACGTTCTAGGGCAATTAGGACCCATTTTTCAACCGTAATTTTGTCAAGTCTGCCCTCGGATTGAAGCTCAAAAACCAGGGAGTTGATCCAATGCTATATTTACACAATCCCACCATTTCTTTCACCAAACGGCATCCGTTTTCAAAAGAAATTGTGGGGGCACTTTTAATGCAAATGAGCTAGCGTAGAAATGTTCCTTACAATTAGGGTGGTGCACCCTATAGGGTGCACCTGCCTAATTCAAGTCCCATTGAAAAGAGTGTAAAATCAACAATGTTCACGACCAAGTTTCTTGCACACCGACATCACTGGGGTTTCTCAAACAACAATCAGATTATTGTCTTGGTCTTTATCTTTCCATTTCTTTTCAATTTTTAGTAGGTTAGCCATTTACATTTTTTAATATTCACACCGAAAGAAACACACCTCCCGAAAAGTGATACTTCCCGAGCCTGCAAGCAGCCATTTTACAAATGGCATCCCTCCACGTTCTAGGGCAATTAGGACCCATTTTTCAACCGTAATTTTGTCAAGTCTGCCCTCGGATTGAAGCTCAAAAACCAGGGAGTTGATCCAATGCTATATTTACACAATCCCACCATTTCTTTCACCAAACGGCATCCGTTTTCAAAAGAAATTGTGGGGGCACTTTTAATGCAAATGAGCTAGCGTAGAAATGTTCCTTACAATTAGGGTGGTGCACCCTATAGGGTGCACCTGCCTAATTCAAGTCCCATTGAAAAGAGTGTAAAATCAACAATGTTCACGACCAAGTTTCTTGCACACCGACATCACTGGGGTTTCTCAAACAACAATCAGATTATTGTCTTGGTCTTTATCTTTCCATTTCTTTTCAATTTTTAGTAGGTTAGCCAATTACATTTTTTAATATTCACACCGAAAGAAACACACCTCCCGAAAAGTGATACTTCCCGAGCCTGCAAGCAGCCATTTTACAAATGGCATCCCTCCACGTTCTAGGGCAATTAGGACCCATTTTTCAACCGTAATTTTGTCAAGTCTGCCCTCGGATTGAAGCTCAAAAACCAGGGAGTTGATCCTATGCTATATTTACACAATCCCACCATTTCTTTCACCAAACGGCATCCGTTTTCAAAAGAAATTGTGGGGGCACTTTTAATGCAAATGAGCTAGCGTAGAAATGTTCCTTACAATTAGGGTGGTGCACCCTATAGGGTGCACCTGCCTAATTCAAGTCCCATTGAAAAGAGTGTAAAATCAACAATGTTCACGACCAAGTTTCTTGCACACCGACATTACTGGGGTTTCTCAAACAACAATCAGATTATTGTCTTGGTCTTTATCTTTCCATTTCTTTTCAATTTTTAGTAGGTTAGCCAATTACATTTTTTAATATTCACACCGAAAGAAACACACCTCCCGAAAAGTGATACTTCCCGAGCCTGCAAGCAGCCATTTTACAAATGGCATCCCTCCATGTTCTAGGGCAATTAGGACCCATTTTTCAACCGTAATTTTGTCAAGTCTGCCCTCGGATTGAAGCTCAAAAACCAGGGAGTTGATCCTATGCTATATTTACACAATCCCACCATTTCTTTCACCAAACGGCATCCGTTTTCAAAAGAAATTGTGGGGGCACTTTTAATGCAAATGAGCTAGCGTAGAAATGTTCCTTACAATTAGGGTGGTGCACCCTATAGGGTGCACCTGCCTAATTCAAGTCCCATTGAAAAGAGTGTAAAATCAACAATGTTCACGACCAAGTTTCTTGCACACCGACATCACTGGGGTTTCTCAAACAACAATCAGATTATTGTCTTGGTCTTTATCTTTCCATTTCTTTTCAATTTTTAGTAGGTTAGCCAATTACATTTTTTAATATTCACACCGAAAGAAACACACCTCCCGAAAAGTGATACTTCCCGAGCCTGCAAGCAGCTATTTTACAAATGGCATCCCTCCACGTTCTAGGGCAATTAGGACCCATTTTTCAACCGTAATTTTGTCAAGTCTGCCCTCGGATTGAAGCTCAAAAACCAGGGAGTTGATCCAATGCTATATTTACACAATCCCACCATTTCTTTCACCAAACGGCATCCGTTTTCAAAAGAAATTGTGGGGGCACTTTTAATGCAAATGAGCTAGCGTAGAAATGTTCCTTACAATTAGGGTGGTGCACCCTATAGGGTGCACCTGCCTAATTCAAGTCCCATTGAAAAGAGTGTAAAATCAACAATGTTCACGACCAAGTTTCTTGCACACCGACATCACTGGGGTTTCTCAAACAACAATCAGATTATTGTCTTGGTCTTTATCTTTCCATTTCTTTTCAATTTTTAGTAGGTTAGCCAATTACATTTTTTAATATTCACACCGAAAGAAACACACCTCCCGAAAAGTGATACTTCCCGAGCCTGCAAGCAGCCATTTTACAAATGGCATCCCTCCACGTTCTAGGGCAATTAGGACCCATTTTTCAACCGTAATTTTGTCAAGTCTGCCCTCGGATTGAAGCTCAAAAACCAGGGAGTTGATCCAATGCTATATTTACACAATCCCACCATTTCTTTCACCAAACGGCATCCGTTTTCAAAAGAAATTGTGGGGGCACTTTTAATGCAAATGAGCTAGCGTAGAAATGTTCCTTACAATTAGGGTGGTGCACCCTATAGGGTGCACCTGCCTAATTCAAGTCCCATTGAAAAGAGTGTAAAATCAACAATGTTCACGACCAAGTTTCTTGCACACCGACATCACTGGGGTTTCTCAAACAACAATCAGATTATTGTCTTGGTCTTTATCTTTCCATTTCTTTTCAATTTTTAGTAGGTTAGCCAATTACATTTTTTAATATTCACACCGAAAGAAACACACCTCCCGAAAAGTGATACTTCCCGAGCCTGCAAGCAGCCATTTTACAAATGGCATCCCTCCACGTTCTAGGGCAATTAGGACCCATTTTTCAACCGTAATTTTGTCAAGTCTGCCCTCGGATTGAAGCTCAAAAACCAGGGAGTTGATCCTATGCTATATTTACACAATCCCACCATTTCTTTCACCAAACGGCATCCGTTTTCAAAAGAAATTGTGGGGGCACTTTTAATGCAAATGAGCTAGCGTAGAAATGTTCCTTACAATTAGGGTGGTGCACCCTATAGGGTGCACCTGCCTAATTCAAGTCCCATTGAAAAGAGTGTAAAATCAACAATGTTCACGACCAAGTTTCTTGCACACCGACATCACTGGGGTTTCTCAAACAACAATCAGATTATTGTCTTGGTCTTTATCTTTCCATTTCTTTTCAATTTTTAGTAGGTTAGCCAATTACATTTTTTAATATTCACACCGAAAGAAACACACCTCCCGAAAAGTGATACTTCCCGAGCCTGCAAGCAGCCATTTTACAAATGGCATCCCTCCACGTTCTAGGGCAATTAGGACCCATTTTTCAACCGTAATTTTGTCAAGTCTGCCCTCGGATTGAAGCTCAAAAACCAGGGAGTTGATCCTATGCTATATTTACACAATCCCACCATTTCTTTCACCAAACGGCATCCGTTTTCAAAAGAAATTGTGGGGGCACTTTTAATGCAAATGAGCTAGCGTAGAAATGTTCCTTACAATTAGGGTGGTGCACCCTATAGGGTGCACCTGCCTAATTCAAGTCCCATTGAAAAGAGTGTAAAATCAACAATGTTCACGACCAAGTTTCTTGCACACCGACATTACTGGGGTTTCTCAAACAACAATCAGATTATTGTCTTGGTCTTTATCTTTCCATTTCTTTTCAATTTTTAGTAGGTTAGCCAATTACATTTTTTAATATTCACACCGAAAGAAACACACCTCCCGAAAAGTGATACTTCCCGAGCCTGCAAGCAGCCATTTTACAAATGGCATCCCTCCACGTTCTAGGGCAATTAGGACCCATTTTTCAACCGTAATTTTGTCAAGTCTGCCCTCGGATTGAAGCTCAAAAACCAGGGAGTTGATCCAATGCTATATTTACACAATCCCACCATTTCTTTCACCAAACGGCATCCGTTTTCAAAAGAAATTGTGGGGGCACTTTTAATGCAAATGAGCTAGCGTAGAAATGTTCCTTACAATTAGGGTGGTGCACCCTATAGGGTGCACCTGCCTAATTCAAGTCCCATTGAAAAGAGTGTAAAATCAACAATGTTCACGACCAAGTTTCTTGCACACCGACATCACTGGGGTTTCTCAAACAACAATCAGATTATTGTCTTGGTCTTTATCTTTCCATTTCTTTTCAATTTTTAGTAGGTTAGCCAATTACATTTTTTAATATTCACACCGAAAGAAACACACCTCCCGAAAAGTGATACTTCCCGAGCCTGCAAGCAGCCATTTTACAAATGGCATCCCTCCACGTTCTAGGGCAATTAGGACCCATTTTTCAACCGTAATTTTGTCAAGTCTGCCCTCGGATTGAAGCTCAAAAACCAGGGAGTTGATCCTATGCTATATTTACACAATCCCACCATTTCTTTCACCAAACGGCATCCGTTTTCAAAAGAAATTGTGGGGGCACTTTTAATGCAAATGAGCTAGCGTAGAAATGTTCCTTACAATTAGGGTGGTGCACCCTATAGGGTGCACCTGCCTAATTCAAGTCCCATTGAAAAGAGTGTAAAATCAACAATGTTCACGACCAAGTTTCTTGCACACCGACATCACTGGGGTTTCTCAAACAACAATCAGATTATTGTCTTGGTCTTTATCTTTCCATTTCTTTTCAATTTTTAGTAGGTTAGCCAATTACATTTTTTAATATTCACACCGAAAGAAACACACCTCCCGAAAAGTGATACTTCCCGAGCCTGCAAGCAGCCATTTTACAAATGGCATCCCTCCACGTTCTAGGGCAATTAGGACCCATTTTTCAACCGTAATTTTGTCAAGTCTGCCCTCGGATTGAAGCTCAAAAACCAGGGAGTTGATCCTATGCTATATTTACACAATCCCACCATTTCTTTCACCAAACGGCATCCGTTTTCAAAAGAAATTGTGGGGGCACTTTTAATGCAAATGAGCTAGCGTAGAAATGTTCCTTACAATTAGGGTGGTGCACCCTATAGGGTGCACCTGCCTAATTCAAGTCCCATTGAAAAGAGTGTAAAATCAACAATGTTCACGACCAAGTTTCTTGCACACCGACATCACTGGTGTTTCTCAAACAACAATCAGATTATTGTCTTGGTCTTTATCTTTCCATTTCTTTTCAATTTTTAGTAGGTTAGCCAATTACATTTTTTAATATTCACACCGAAAGAAACACACCTCCCGAAAAGTGATACTTCCCGAGCCTGCAAGCAGCCATTTTACAAATGGCATCCCTCCATGTTCTAGGGCAATTAGGACCCATTTTTCAACCGTAATTTTGTCAAGTCTGCCCTCGGATTGAAGCTCAAAAACCAGGGAGTTGATCCTATGCTATATTTACACAATCCCACCATTTCTTTCACCAAACGGCATCCGTTTTCAAAAGAAATTGTGGGGGCACTTTTAATGCAAATGAGCTAGCGTAGAAATGTTCCTTACAATTAGGGTGGTGCACCCTATAGGGTGCACCTGCCTAATTCAAGTCCCATTGAAAAGAGTGTAAAATCAACAATGTTCACGACCAAGTTTCTTGCACACCGACATCACTGGGGTTTCTCAAACAACAATCAGATTATTGTCTTGGTCTTTATCTTTCCATTTCTTTTCAATTTTTAGTAGGTTAGCCAATTACATTTTTTAATATTCACACCGAAAGAAACACACCTCCCGAAAAGTGATACTTCCCGAGCCTGCAAGCAGCCATTTTACAAATGGCATCCCTCCACGTTCTAGGGCAATTAGGACCCATTTTTCAACCGTAATTTTGTCAAGTCTGCCCTCGGATTGAAGCTCAAAAACCAGGGAGTTGATCCTATGCTATATTTACACAATCCCACCATTTCTTTCACCAAACGGCATCCGTTTTCAAAAGAAATTGTGGGGGCACTTTTAATGCAAATGAGCTAGCGTAGAAATGTTCCTTACAATTAGGGTGGTGCACCCTATAGGGTGCACCTGCCTAATTCAAGTCCCATTGAAAAGAGTGTAAAATCAACAATGTTCACGACCAAGTTTCTTGCACACCGACATCACTGGTGTTTCTCAAACAACAATCAGATTATTGTCTTGGTCTTTATCTTTCCATTTCTTTTCAATTTTTAGTAGGTTAGCCAATTACATTTTTTAATATTCACACCGAAAGAAACACACCTCCCGAAAAGTGATACTTCCCGAGCCTGCAAGCAGCCATTTTACAAATGGCATCCCTCCATGTTCTAGGGCAATTAGGACCCATTTTTCAACCGTAATTTTGTCAAGTCTGCCCTCGGATTGAAGCTCAAAAACCAGGGAGTTGATCCTATGCTATATTTACACAATCCCACCATTTCTTTCACCAAACGGCATCCGTTTTCAAAAGAAATTGTGGGGGCACTTTTAATGCAAATGAGCTAGCGTAGAAATGTTCCTTACAATTAGGGTGGTGCACCCTATAGGGTGCACCTGCCTAATTCAAGTCCCATTGAAAAGAGTGTAAAATCAACAATGTTCACGACCAAGTTTCTTGCACACCGACATCACTGGGGTTTCTCAAACAACAATCAGATTATTGTCTTGGTCTTTATCTTTCCATTTCTTTTCAATTTTTAGTAGGTTAGCCAATTACATTTTTTAATATTCACACCGAAAGAAACACACCTCCCGAAAAGTGATACTTCCCGAGCCTGCAAGCAGCTATTTTACAAATGGCATCCCTCCACGTTCTAGGGCAATTAGGACCCATTTTTCAACCGTAATTTTGTCAAGTCTGCCCTCGGATTGCAGCTCAAAAACCAGGGAGTTGATCAAATGCTATATTTACACAATCCCACCATTTCTTTCACCAAACGGCATCCGTTTTCAAAAGAAATTGTGGGGGCACTTTTAATGCAAATGAGCTAGCGTAGAAATGTTCCTTACAATTAGGGTGGTGCACCCTATAGGGTGCACCTGCCTAATTCAAGTCCCATTGAAAAGAGTGTAAAATCAACAATGTTCACGACCAAGTTTCTTGCACACCGACATCACTGGGGTTTCTCAAACAACAATCAGATTATTGTCTTGGTCTTTATCTTTCCATTTCTTTTCAATTTTTAGTAGGTTAGCCAATTACATTTTTTAATATTCACACCGAAAGAAACACACCTCCCGAAAAGTGATACTTCCCGAGCCTGCAAGCAGCCATTTTACAAATGGCATCCCTCCACGTTCTAGGGCAATTAGGACCCATTTTTCAACCGTAATTTTGTCAAGTCTGCCCTCGGATTGAAGCTCAAAAACCAGGGAGTTGATCCAATGCTATATTTACACAATCCCACCATTTCTTTCACCAAACGGCATCCGTTTTCAAAAGAAATTGTGGGGGCACTTTTAATGCAAATGAGCTAGCGTAGAAATGTTCCTTACAATTAGGGTGGTGCACCCTATAGGGTGCACCTGCCTAATTCAAGTCCCATTGAAAAGAGTGTAAAATCAACAATGTTCACGACCAAGTTTCTTGCACACCGACATCACTGGGGTTTCTCAAACAACAATCAGATTATTGTCTTGGTCTTTATCTTTCCATTTCTTTTCAATTTTTAGTAGGTTAGCCAATTACATTTTTTAATATTCACACCGAAAGAAACACACCTCCCGAAAAGTGATACTTCCCGAGCCTGCAAGCAGCCATTTTACAAATGGCATCCCTCCACGTTCTAGGGCAATTAGGACCCATTTTTCAACCGTAATTTTGTCAAGTCTGCCCTCGGATTGAAGCTCAAAAACCAGGGAGTTGATCCTATGCTATATTTACACAATCCCACCATTTCTTTCACCAAACGGCATCCGTTTTCAAAAGAAATTGTGGGGGCACTTTTAATGCAAATGAGCTAGCGTAGAAATGTTCCTTACAATTAGGGTGGTGCACCCTATAGGGTGCACCTGCCTAATTCAAGTCCCATTGAAAAGAGTGTAAAATCAACAATGTTCACGACCAAGTTTCTTGCACACCGACATCACTGGGGTTTCTCAAACAACAATCAGATTATTGTCTTGGTCTTTATCTTTCCATTTCTTTTCAATTTTTAGTAGGTTAGCCAATTACATTTTTTAATATTCACACCGAAAGAAACACACCTCCCGAAAAGTGATACTTCCCGAGCCTGCAAGCAGCCATTTTACAAATGGCATCCCTCCACGTTCTAGGGCAATTAGGACCCATTTTTCAACCGTAATTTTGTCAAGTCTGCCCTCGGATTGAAGCTCAAAAACCAGGGAGTTGATCCTATGCTATATTTACACAATCCCACCATTTCTTTCACCAAACGGCATCCGTTTTCAAAAGAAATTGTGGGGGCACTTTTAATGCAAATGAGCTAGCGTAGAAATGTTCCTTACAATTAGGGTGGTGCACCCTATAGGGTGCACCTGCCTAATTCAAGTCCCATTGAAAAGAGTGTAAAATCAACAATGTTCACGACCAAGTTTCTTGCACACCGACATTACTGGGGTTTCTCAAACAACAATCAGATTATTGTCTTGGTCTTTATCTTTCCATTTCTTTTCAATTTTTAGTAGGTTAGCCAATTACATTTTTTAATATTCACACCGAAAGAAACACACCTCCCGAAAAGTGATACTTCCCGAGCCTGCAAGCAGCCATTTTACAAATGGCATCCCTCCACGTTCTAGGGCAATTAGGACCCATTTTTCAACCGTAATTTTGTCAAGTCTGCCCTCGGATTGAAGCTCAAAAACCAGGGAGTTGATCCAATGCTATATTTACACAATCCCACCATTTCTTTCACCAAACGGCATCCGTTTTCAAAAGAAATTGTGGGGGCACTTTTAATGCAAATGAGCTAGCGTAGAAATGTTCCTTACAATTAGGGTGGTGCACCCTATAGGGTGCACCTGCCTAATTCAAGTCCCATTGAAAAGAGTGTAAAATCAACAATGTTCACGACCAAGTTTCTTGCACACCGACATCACTGGGGTTTCTCAAACAACAATCAGATTATTGTCTTGGTCTTTATCTTTCCATTTCTTTTCAATTTTTAGTAGGTTAGCCAATTACATTTTTTAATATTCACACCGAAAGAAACACACCTCCCGAAAAGTGATACTTCCCGAGCCTGCAAGCAGCCATTTTACAAATGGCATCCCTCCACGTTCTAGGGCAATTAGGACCCATTTTTCAACCGTAATTTTGTCAAGTCTGCCCTCGGATTGAAGCTCAAAAACCAGGGAGTTGATCCTATGCTATATTTACACAATCCCACCATTTCTTTCACCAAACGGCATCCGTTTTCAAAAGAAATTGTGGGGGCACTTTTAATGCAAATGAGCTAGCGTAGAAATGTTCCTTACAATTAGGGTGGTGCACCCTATAGGGTGCACCTGCCTAATTCAAGTCCCATTGAAAAGAGTGTAAAATCAACAATGTTCACGACCAAGTTTCTTGCACACCGACATTACTGGGGTTTCTCAAACAACAATCAGATTATTGTCTTGGTCTTTATCTTTCCATTTCTTTTCAATTTTTAGTAGGTTAGCCAATTACATTTTTTAATATTCACACCGAAAGAAACACACCTCCCGAAAAGTGATACTTCCCGAACCTGCAAGCAGCCATTTTACAAATGGCATCCCTCCATGTTCTAGGGCAATTAGGACCCATTTTTCAACCGTAATTTTGTCAAGTCTGCCCTCGGATTGAAGCTCAAAAACCAGGGAGTTGATCCTATGCTATATTTACACAATCCCACCATTTCTTTCACCAAACGGCATCCGTTTTCAAAAGAAATTGTGGGGGCACTTTTAATGCAAATGAGCTAGCGTAGAAATGTTCCTTACAATTAGGGTGGTGCACCCTATAGGGTGCACCTGCCTAATTCAAGTCCCATTGAAAAGAGTGTAAAATCAACAATGTTCACGACCAAGTTTCTTGCACACCGACATCACTGGGGTTTCTCAAACAACAATCAGATTATTGTCTTGGTCTTTATCTTTCCATTTCTTTTCAATTTTTAGTAGGTTAGCCAATTACATTTTTTAATATTCACACCGAAAGAAACACACCTCCCGAAAAGTGATACTTCCCGAGCCTGCAAGCAGCCATTTTACAAATGGCATCCCTCCACGTTCTAGGGCAATTAGGACCCATTTTTCAACCGTAATTTTGTCAAGTCTGCCCTCGGATTGAAGCTCAAAAACCAGGGAGTTGATCCAATGCTATATTTACACAATCCCACCATTTCTTTCACCAAACGGCATCCGTTTTCAAAAGAAATTGTGGGGGCACTTTTAATGCAAATGAGCTAGCGTAGAAATGTTCCTTACAATTAGGGTGGTGCACCCTATAGGGTGCACCTGCCTAATTCAAGTCCCATTGAAAAGAGTGTAAAATCAACAATGTTCACGACCAAGTTTCTTGCACACCGACATCACTGGGGTTTCTCAAACAACAATCAGATTATTGTCTTGGTCTTTATCTTTCCATTTCTTTTCAATTTTTAGTAGGTTAGCCAATTACATTTTTTAATATTCACACCGAAAGAAACACACCTCCCGAAAAGTGATACTTCCCGAGCCTGCAAGCAGCCATTTTACAAATGGCATCCCTCCACGTTCTAGGGCAATTAGGACCCATTTTTCAACCGTAATTTTGTCAAGTCTGCCCTCGGATTGAAGCTCAAAAACCAGGGAGTTGATCCAATGCTATATTTACACAATCCCACCATTTCTTTCACCAAACGGCATCCGTTTTCAAAAGAAATTGTGGGGGCACTTTTAATGCAAATGAGCTAGCGTAGAAATGTTCCTTACAATTAGGGTGGTGCACCCTATAGGGTGCACCTGCCTAATTCAAGTCCCATTGAAAAGAGTGTAAAATCAACAATGTTCACGACCAAGTTTCTTGCACACCGACATCACTGGGGTTTCTCAAACAACAATCAGATTATTGTCTTGGTCTTTATCTTTCCATTTCTTTTCAATTTTTAGTAGGTTAGCCAATTACATTTTTTAATATTCACACCGAAAGAAACACACCTCCCGAAAAGTGATACTTCCCGAGCCTGCAAGCAGCCATTTTACAAATGGCATCCCTCCACGTTCTAGGGCAATTAGGACCCATTTTTCAACCGTAATTTTGTCAAGTCTGCCCTCGGATTGAAGCTCAAAAACCAGGGAGTTGATCCTATGCTATATTTACACAATCCCACCATTTCTTTCACCAAACGGCATCCGTTTTCAAAAGAAATTGTGGGGGCACTTTTAATGCAAATGAGCTAGCGTAGAAATGTTCCTTACAATTAGGGTGGTGCACCCTATAGGGTGCACCTGCCTAATTCAAGTCCCATTGAAAAGAGTGTAAAATCAACAATGTTCACGACCAAGTTTCTTGCACACCGACATCACTGGTGTTTCTCAAACAACAATCAGATTATTGTCTTGGTCTTTATCTTTCCATTTCTTTTCAATTTTTAGTAGGTTAGCCAATTACATTTTTTAATATTCACACCGAAAGAAACACACCTCCCGAAAAGTGATACTTCCCGAGCCTGCAAGCAGCCATTTTACAAATGGCATCCCTCCATGTTCTAGGGCAATTAGGACCCATTTTTCAACCGTAATTTTGTCAAGTCTGCCCTCGGATTGAAGCTCAAAAACCAGGGAGTTGATCCTATGCTATATTTACACAATCCCACCATTTCTTTCACCAAACGGCATCCGTTTTCAAAAGAAATTGTGGGGGCACTTTTAATGCAAATGAGCTAGCGTAGAAATGTTCCTTACAATTAGGGTGGTGCACCCTATAGGGTGCACCTGCCTAATTCAAGTCCCATTGAAAAGAGTGTAAAATCAACAATGTTCACGACCAAGTTTCTTGCACACCGACATCACTGGGGTTTCTCAAACAACAATCAGATTATTGTCTTGGTCTTTATCTTTCCATTTCTTTTCAATTTTTAGTAGGTTAGCCAATTACATTTTTTAATATTCACACCGAAAGAAACACACCTCCCGAAAAGTGATACTTCCCGAGCCTGCAAGCAGCCATTTTACAAATGGCATCCCTCCACGTTCTAGGGCAATTAGGACCCATTTTTCAACCGTAATTTTGTCAAGTCTGCCCTCGGATTGAAGCTCAAAAACCAGGGAGTTGATCCAATGCTATATTTACACAATCCCACCATTTCTTTCACCAAACGGCATCCGTTTTCAAAAGAAATTGTGGGGGCACTTTTAATGCAAATGAGCTAGCGTAGAAATGTTCCTTACAATTAGGGTGGTGCACCCTATAGGGTGCACCTGCCTAATTCAAGTCCCATTGAAAAGAGTGTAAAATCAACAATGTTCACGACCAAGTTTCTTGCACACCGACATCACTGGGGTTTCTCAAACAACAATCAGATTATTGTCTTGGTCTTTATCTTTCCATTTCTTTTCAATTTTTAGTAGGTTAGCCAATTACATTTTTTAATATTCACACCGAAAGAAACACACCTCCCGAAAAGTGATACTTCCCGAGCCTGCAAGCAGCCATTTTACAAATGGCATCCCTCCACGTTCTAGGGCAATTAGGACCCATTTTTCAACCGTAATTTTGTCAAGTCTGCCCTCGGATTGAAGCTCAAAAACCAGGGAGTTGATCCTATGCTATATTTACACAATCCCACCATTTCTTTCACCAAACGGCATCCGTTTTCAAAAGAAATTGTGGGGGCACTTTTAATGCAAATGAGCTAGCGTAGAAATGTTCCTTACAATTAGGGTGGTGCACCCTATAGGGTGCACCTGCCTAATTCAAGTCCCATTGAAAAGAGTGTAAAATCAACAATGTTCACGACCAAGTTTCTTGCACACCGACATCACTGGTGTTTCTCAAACAACAATCAGATTATTGTCTTGGTCTTTATCTTTCCATTTCTTTTCAATTTTTAGTAGGTTAGCCAATTACATTTTTTAATATTCACACCGAAAGAAACACACCTCCCGAAAAGTGATACTTCCCGAGCCTGCAAGCAGCCATTTTACAAATGGCATCCCTCCATGTTCTAGGGCAATTAGGACCCATTTTTCAACCGTAATTTTGTCAAGTCTGCCCTCGGATTGAAGCTCAAAAACCAGGGAGTTGATCCTATGCTATATTTACACAATCCCACCATTTCTTTCACCAAACGGCATCCGTTTTCAAAAGAAATTGTGGGGGCACTTTTAATGCAAATGAGCTAGCGTAGAAATGTTCCTTACAATTAGGGTGGTGCACCCTATAGGGTGCACCTGCCTAATTCAAGTCCCATTGAAAAGAGTGTAAAATCAACAATGTTCACGACCAAGTTTCTTGCACACCGACATCACTGGGGTTTCTCAAACAACAATCAGATTATTGTCTTGGTCTTTATCTTTCCATTTCTTTTCAATTTTTAGTAGGTTAGCCAATTACATTTTTTAATATTCACACCGAAAGAAACACACCTCCCGAAAAGTGATACTTCCCGAGCCTGCAAGCAGCCATTTTACAAATGGCATCCCTCCACGTTCTAGGGCAATTAGGACCCATTTTTCAACCGTAATTTTGTCAAGTCTGCCCTCGGATTGAAGCTCAAAAACCAGGGAGTTGATCCAATGCTATATTTACACAATCCCACCATTTCTTTCACCAAACGGCATCCGTTTTCAAAAGAAATTGTGGGGGCACTTTTAATGCAAATGAGCTAGCGTAGAAATGTTCCTTACAATTAGGGTGGTGCACCCTATAGGGTGCACCTGCCTAATTCAAGTCCCATTGAAAAGAGTGTAAAATCAACAATGTTCACGACCAAGTTTCTTGCACACCGACATCACTGGGGTTTCTCAAACAACAATCAGATTATTGTCTTGGTCTTTATCTTTCCATTTCTTTTCAATTTTTAGTAGGTTAGCCAATTACATTTTTTAATATTCACACCGAAAGAAACACACCTCCCGAAAAGTGATACTTCCCGAGCCTGCAAGCAGCCATTTTACAAATGGCATCCCTCCACGTTCTAGGGCAATTAGGACCCATTTTTCAACCGTAATTTTGTCAAGTCTGCCCTCGGATTGAAGCTCAAAAACCAGGGAGTTGATCCAATGCTATATTTACACAATCCCACCATTTCTTTCACCAAACGGCATCCGTTTTCAAAAGAAATTGTGGGGGCACTTTTAATGCAAATGAGCTAGCGTAGAAATGTTCCTTACAATTAGGGTGGTGCACCCTATAGGGTGCACCTGCCTAATTCAAGTCCCATTGAAAAGAGTGTAAAATCAACAATGTTCACGACCAAGTTTCTTGCACACCGACATCACTGGGGTTTCTCAAACAACAATCAGATTATTGTCTTGGTCTTTATCTTTCCATTTCTTTTCAATTTTTAGTAGGTTAGCCAATTACATTTTTTAATATTCACACCGAAAGAAACACACCTCCCGAAAAGTGATACTTCCCGAGCCTGCAAGCAGCCATTTTACAAATGGCATCCCTCCACGTTCTAGGGCAATTAGGACCCATTTTTCAACCGTAATTTTGTCAAGTCTGCCCTCGGATTGAAGCTCAAAAACCAGGGAGTTGATCCAATGCTATATTTACACAATCCCACCATTTCTTTCACCAAACGGCATCCGTTTTCAAAAGAAATTGTGGGGGCACTTTTAATGCAAATGAGCTAGCGTAGAAATGTTCCTTACAATTAGGGTGGTGCACCCTATAGGGTGCACCTGCCTAATTCAAGTCCCATTGAAAAGAGTGTAAAATCAACAATGTTCACGACCAAGTTTCTTGCACACCGACATCACTGGGGTTTCTCAAACAACAGTCAGATTATTGTCTTGGTCTTTATCTTTCCATTTCTTTTCAATTTTTAGTAGGTTAGCCAATTACATTTTTTAATATTCACACCGAAAGAAACACACCTCCCGAAAAGTGATACTTCCCGAGCCTGCAAGCAGCCATTTTACAAATGGCATCCCTCCACGTTCTAGGGCAATTAGGACCCATTTTTCAACCGTAATTTTGTCAAGTCTGCCCTCGGATTGAAGCTCAAAAACCAGGGAGTTGATCCTATGCTATATTTACACAATCCCACCATTTCTTTCACCAAACGGCATCCGTTTTCAAAAGAAATTGTGGGGGCACTTTTAATGCAAATGAGCTAGCGTAGAAATGTTCCTTACAATTAGGGTGGTGCACCCTATAGGGTGCACCTGCCTAATTCAAGTCCCATTGAAAAGAGTGTAAAATCAACAATGTTCACGACCAAGTTTCTTGCACACCGACATCACTGGGGTTTCTCAAACAACAATCAGATTATTGTCTTGGTCTTTATCTTTCCATTTCTTTTCAATTTTTAGTAGGTTAGCCAATTACATTTTTTAATATTCACACCGAAAGAAACACACCTCCCGAAAAGTGATACTTCCCGAGCCTGCAAGCAGCCATTTTACAAATGGCATCCCTCCACGTTCTAGGGCAATTAGGACCCATTTTTCAACCGTAATTTTGTCAAGTCTGCCCTCGGATTGAAGCTCAAAAACCAGGGAGTTGATCCTATGCTATATTTACACAATCCCACCATTTCTTTCACCAAACGGCATCCGTTTTCAAAAGAAATTGTGGGGGCACTTTTAATGCAAATGAGCTAGCGTAGAAATGTTCCTTACAATTAGGGTGGTGCACCCTATAGGGTGCACCTGCCTAATTCAAGTCCCATTGAAAAGAGTGTAAAATCAACAATGTTCACGACCAAGTTTCTTGCACACCGACATCACTGGGGTTTCTCAAACAACAATCAGATTATTGTCTTGGTCTTTATCTTTCCATTTCTTTTCAATTTTTAGTAGGTTAGCCAATTACATTTTTTAATATTCACACCGAAAGAAACACACCTCCCGAAAAGTGATACTTCCCGAGCCTGCAAGCAGCCATTTTACAAATGGCATCCCTCCACGTTCTAGGGCAATTAGGACCCATTTTTCAACCGTAATTTTGTCAAGTCTGCCCTCGGATTGAAGCTCAAAAACCAGGGAGTTGATCCTATGCTATATTTACACAATCCCACCATTTCTTTCACCAAACGGCATCCGTTTTCAAAAGAAATTGTGGGGGCACTTTTAATGCAAATGAGCTAGCGTAGAAATGTTCCTTACAATTAGGGTGGTGCACCCTATAGGGTGCACCTGCCTAATTCAAGTCCCATTGAAAAGAGTGTAAAATCAACAATGTTCACGACCAAGTTTCTTGCACACCGACATCACTGGGGTTTCTCAAACAACAATCAGATTATTGTCTTGGTCTTTATCTTTCCATTTCTTTTCAATTTTTAGTAGGTTAGCCAATTACATTTTTTAATATTCACACCGAAAGAAACACACCTCCCGAAAAGTGATACTTCCCGAGCCTGCAAGCAGCCATTTTACAAATGGCATCCCTCCACGTTCTAGGGCAATTAGGACCCATTTTTCAACCGTAATTTTGTCAAGTCTGCCCTCGGATTGAAGCTCAAAAACCAGGGAGTTGATCCTATGCTATATTTACACAATCCCACCATTTCTTTCACCAAACGGCATCCGTTTTCAAAAGAAATTGTGGGGGCACTTTTAATGCAAATGAGCTAGCGTAGAAATGTTCCTTACAATTAGGGTGGTGCACCCTATAGGGTGCACCTGCCTAATTCAAGTCCCATTGAAAAGAGTGTAAAATCAACAATGTTCACGACCAAGTTTCTTGCACACCGACATCACTGGGGTTTCTCAAACAACAATCAGATTATTGTCTTGGTCTTTATCTTTCCATTTCTTTTCAATTTTTAGTAGGTTAGCCAATTACATTTTTTAATATTCACACCGAAAGAAACACACCTCCCGAAAAGTGATACTTCCCGAGCCTGCAAGCAGCCATTTTACAAATGGCATCCCTCCACGTTCTAGGGCAATTAGGACCCATTTTTCAACCGTAATTTTGTCAAGTCTGCCCTCGGATTGAAGCTCAAAAACCAGGGAGTTGATCCTATGCTATATTTACACAATCCCACCATTTCTTTCACCAAACGGCATCCGTTTTCAAAAGAAATTGTGGGGGCACTTTTAATGCAAATGAGCTAGCGTAGAAATGTTCCTTACAATTAGGGTGGTGCACCCTATAGGGTGCACCTGCCTAATTCAAGTCCCATTGAAAAGAGTGTAAAATCAACAATGTTCACGACCAAGTTTCTTGCACACCGACATCACTGGGGTTTCTCAAACAACAATCAGATTATTGTCTTGGTCTTTATCTTTCCATTTCTTTTCAATTTTTAGTAGGTTAGCCAATTACATTTTTTAATATTCACACCGAAAGAAACACACCTCCCGAAAAGTGATACTTCCCGAGCCTGCAAGCAGCCATTTTACAAATGGCATCCCTCCACGTTCTAGGGCAATGAGGACCCATTTTTCAACCGTAATTTTGTCAAGTCTGCCCTCGGATTGAAGCTCAAAAACCAGGGAGTTGATCCAATGCTATATTTACACAATCCCACCATTTCTTTCACCAAACGGCATCCGTTTTCAAAAGAAATTGTGGGGGCACTTTTAATGCAAATGAGCTAGCGTAGAAATGTTCCTTACAATTAGGGTGGTGCACCCTATAGGGTGCACCTGCCTAATTCAAGTCCCATTGAAAAGAGTGTAAAATCAACAATGTTCACGACCAAGTTTCTTGCACACCGACATCACTGGGGTTTCTCAAACAACAATCAGATTATTGTCTTGGTCTTTATCTTTCCATTTCTTTTCAATTTTTAGTAGGTTAGCCAATTACATTTTTTAATATTCACACCGAAAGAAACACACCTCCCGAAAAGTGATACTTCCCGAGCCTGCAAGCAGCCATTTTACAAATGGCATCCCTCCACGTTCTAGGGCAATTAGGACCCATTTTTCAACCGTAATTTTGTCAAGTCTGCCCTCGGATTGAAGCTCAAAAACCAGGGAGTTGATCCAATGCTATATTTACACAATCCCACCATTTCTTTCACCAAACGGCATCCGTTTTCAAAAGAAATTGTGGGGGCACTTTTAATGCAAATGAGCTAGCGTAGAAATGTTCCTTACAATTAGGGTGGTGCACCCTATAGGGTGCACCTGCCTAATTCAAGTCCCATTGAAAAGAGTGTAAAATCAACAATGTTCACGACCAAGTTTCTTGCACACCGACATCACTGGGGTTTCTCAAACAACAATCAGATTATTGTCTTGGTCTTTATCTTTCCATTTCTTTTCAATTTTTAGTAGGTTAGCCAATTACATTTTTTAATATTCACACCGAAAGAAACACACCTCCCGAAAAGTGATACTTCCCGAGCCTGCAAGCAGCCATTTTACAAATGGCATCCCTCCACGTTCTAGGGCAATTAGGACCCATTTTTCAACCGTAATTTTGTCAAGTCTGCCCTCGGATTGAAGCTCAAAAACCAGGGAGTTGATCCTATGCTATATTTACACAATCCCACCATTTCTTTCACCAAACGGCATCCGTTTTCAAAAGAAATTGTGGGGGCACTTTTAATGCAAATGAGCTAGCGTAGAAATGTTCCTTACAATTAGGGTGGTGCACCCTATAGGGTGCACCTGCCTAATTCAAGTCCCATTGAAAAGAGTGTAAAATCAACAATGTTCACGACCAAGTTTCTTGCACACCGACATCACTGG